>CAUYPK010154385.1:0-44263 GCA_963574355.1 Loris lydekkerianus | reverse complement strand
ATAAAAATATGCACCATAGATGTGGCCCAACCCATCACCCTCCCTCCACCCAAACCTCCCCCCTCCCTTCCCCTTCCTTGGTCCTTTCCTCATAGTCTTCTGCTATAGTTGGGTTATAGCCTTCATGTGAAAGCTATAATTTAGCTTCATAGTAGGGCTGAGTACATTGGATACTTTTTAGTATCCCAGGAATGGAAGATCTCGTTTTCTAAAGCAGGATCATGCTACTATGATCACACGTAACAGAATTATAAATAATTCTCTAAAATCCAGTCCACACTAAAATTTCCCTGATTATCTCAAAGATCAATTTTACAGTTGGAGCTAAACAGTTCACACACTGTGCTGGCTTCATGGCTCTGAAGTCTCACTGATTCCTTGGAGAAACTGAGTCACTCAGGGACTATTTTGAATTCTGGCTTTGGCGCTTGCTGCCTTACATGGTCATTTACTTCTTTGTCTCTGGCACGACCTGGAAACTGACAGAATTTCAAGGCTTGATTGGAGTCAGGCTCACGTAAGCAGGTATGTGCTGGCTCGGGGCCTATAGCTCAGCGGTTAGGGCACCAGCCACATACACCGAGGCTGGAGAGTTCGAATCCAACCCAAGTCTGCCAAACAACAATGACAACTACAACAAAAAAATTGCCAGGCACTGTGGTGGGCGCCTGTAGTCCCAGCTACTTGGTGGCAGAGGTGAGAGAATCGCTTAAGCCCAAGAGTTTGAGGTTGCTGTGAGCTGTGAAGACACAGCACTCTACCGAGGGGAACATAATGAGAGTCTGTCTCAAAAAAAGAAAAAAAAAAAAAGAGGGTATGTGCTGTGCACTATTGATGGCACCACCGCATGTGGCCAGAGTCAAGCCATCCCACTCTCAGTGACAATGTCAGCCTGGTCCCTCCAGTATGAAATTCCTCATCAGCATTTCACCCACTTCATTTAACATCTATTGAAGATTGACGCTGAGATTATTTCATGGGATTTAAAAAACACATGAACTCATACTTTTTTTTTTTTATGAGATGCTGTCCCCCGAGGATCATAGATTTTTAAAAATAGATGTATGTGTTTTTTTATATCCAAATCATCATACCTTAGGCCAGTGGAAGCAGCCTCAGGTGACTCCCTTATCCTGTTGATGTGACCAGTAGTCTCAGCTTTCTTGTTTTCCGGCCCAATGGAATAGCTCAGGCTTATTCTGCTAATTTCCTTTTCTTGATCTGAAATCATCAAATTTTCTAAGGAGTTTCCCTTCTCTTTCCTCCACTGCACCCTGCTCCGGTCTGAAGTCACAAAGAAATGGGAACATGATGGACTCTCCTCTTTACTCTGATCACCACTTCTGGTGGTGTGCTTGCAGCTTTGCTGTGAATCAAAAGATCTGTTTCAGATACCTGTTTTGTGTTTTTAAATCACTTTGGAATTAATCAATGTTAGCCCTACACGTTCCCTTTGCCTCTGGCTCACACACACCTGTGCTGATATCCCTTATCGTAAGCAGATAGGGGGTGACATATGCTGTTTTCCTTAATGCCCTGAATAAACAGTCTTAAGAAATAATAACTTGATCAAGGAGGAAATTGATTGCTCATTCCTTACAATTGCTGAGAATTGTGGCAATAAAAGTTTTAAAGAAAAGATCTTTCTCTTTCATTCTCCAATAGTCCCCTGAAATGTTTACAGGGCCTTCTTCCCGTCCCCACTGGCTTCCTGCTCTCTGTGGAGAAAGTGGCCCAGTCCAGAAGGTGGGTTTCTGCAGGTGAACGTTGTTTATTTACATTGTAAAAGAACCTGATAAAAGATTGAGAAATATTTCCGACATTAATTACAAGAATTATCAGATTATATGGATTCAATGATCATCTGGCACTGGGTCAGATCACCCTCGAGGCACACTTCTGAGCATGTGTACACTCCCACAAATGAAGGGACGATTCCTCAAGAGACAGTCAGGACTCAATCCTAAGCATGGAGTTAGCTCCGTCCCTACACTCCTACTCTCTGAAGGTTCTCCCGGGCTGTAGATGCGAGTCTGTCACCTGACAGGATTGATTTTGTGGAAGGTGTGTAGTGGGCTCTTTGCGTGTCTGTGGAAGAGTGTGGAACGACACCAAGCAAATGGCTGTAAGCAAGCTGAGGTCTGAATGTGTCCTTATCAGATCATTCATCATAAGAATTCCAACATCACTTCCCCTCCACCAGTGAAGGCCCTCTGGCCCTCCCCTGGCTGGCCCTAATTCACCATGTGAGGGAGCGTGTCCATAACTCCGACGCGAGGGCAGTTTCTATACATTTCCTAGCAAGAGGCAGTCAGAAGGTCCCCAGGCACCAAGGTGCAGAAAGGTGTGACATCGTCCGTCTCTTTTGAACTAGTGGCTCCCATAATCCCTCCATGAGCGTGGAGGACGGGCGTGGCTGCGCAGGGGCCTGTTGACACACAGACCAGCCCCAGCTCTGCTTGGTCACACACAGCGCTGGCTGACGCACCGTCCCCAGACTGCTCTGATCCCCTCACTCAGTCATGGCTAACAGTGCTGGCAGTGGCCTCTGCAGCCCGACTCAGTGGTGGTGCAAGTTAGCAGATGGTCTCACTGGGGCCCTGCTTTTTGCTTTTTTAAGAAAAACAAAAGCTTGCAGCTGCAGCAAGGAAGAAGCCTCCTAGGAGTCACTGCTTCTAGACCAGACTATTGTGCCCACTGACTATGTAATAGGAAACAGAAGAAGAAAAAACCTGGATTGAATTTCCAGCGTTGTGTTACACAGATGTGCCAGCAGGTCACCTTCTCTACTTGGCCGTCATGAGGCACTGAGGGTCCTTTTGTCCACCAGGAAAGACAGACAACCTGTTGCCCTTGAATGCAGACACTCCCAACATCTTCCCAAAAAGAAATTCTGTGAGGGCAGAAAGGGGTGAGCCCTTCCCTCCTCATCATAAGGGTTATGACCAGCAACGCTGTCATGACAAATGGCTGGTTAACAAGAGGAGCACACAGAAAATTGACTTGCTTGTAACTTTCTGTGATGCACAAGCCTTCAGCATGAAGAACCGCAAGGCACAGGGAAGACTGTTCATTTCTACACTCAGGTTCAGTGCTTGGGCAGAGCTGTGATTGGGCAAAAAGGGCCCGAGCTAACCCTGCCAGACAGAGGGCAGCCGGCGGGCAGATCCCTCCTAGACGCCCTGCACAGCATTCCTTCCTCCCAACTGGGACACAGAAGGGCAGGTTACAGGGATACTTGTAGCCTCCAAGGCTGGCTTTGGAAAAGGGGCTTCTGGTTTTATGACCACTTTGGGGAAGAAGGACTCTATCCCTGGAGCTGGACTCCGGGACAAGAGACAGGGGGGCAGAAGGTCAGAGAAGGACTTTGCTGCTGAGGCCTTCCTTGGGGGTATCATTTTCTGAGCCCCAACAAAGCACAGATGGAAAAATCTAGAACAGAAAGATAGTAGCCTGCACACACCCTGTTCACATTTACACCTGGCCTGTCTTGGAGCTGAGCACTTTATACTTTCCCCACAAATGGGTCAGGGAGAAGGAAGCTTAAGGCTCACAAGGCAAAAATGTCAGATCAGAGCAAGAATACTTTTAAAAAGCAGAATTTTAAAAGCCAGGAGAAATCAAAACAAACAGTCACAGCACTCATGCTGAGCACTCTGGACATTTGAAGAATGAGCCCAGCGGTGGCCCTTGCAGACCAGTTTGAGGCTGGACAAGGGCTCTGACCTCAGTCCCTGCCTCACCCCCCTGGGCCAACACGTGGGCTTTCTGCTCGGCATCCTTGAGACAAGGGGCGGGGCAGGCAGATAGGAGTATATTAGGTTCCCGGACACTCGGGGCACGGGGCAAGATTAACCAGCTGTGATGCGTGAAAGTGCTCAGATTCCCCCACCCCCGTGACACAGAGAAAGAGCTGTTTGTGGTGTCCTTGTGAGCTGACCACAAGCTCAGGGAAGAAAACGTTACAATAAAAGTGACATCCCACCTGGAAGCGTGCTCAGGACACTTTGGGAGCAGAGCAAGACACTCACCACTGGACAGCTGTACCCTTTGAAGCCTGAGCAAGGGCTCCTCCTAAGGTCAACTCTCACCCGTCGACTTTTGGCCACAATCTGTACTGAACTGGCCACAGCCGCTCTCAGCAACACTCGGGACGGCTCAGGGGATAGCAGGGGACTACCAGCCTCGGGAACCATGCCCTCCATGGACGACGTGCTGGAGCACGTAGGGGGATTCCACTTTTTCCAGAAACAAACGTTTTTCCTCCTGTCTCTGCTCTCTGCAGCCTTTGCACCCATCTACGTGGGCGTCGTCTTCCTGGGCTTCACCCCCAACCACCGCTGTCGTAGCCCTGGGGTGGCCGAGCTGAGCCAGCGCTGTGGCTGGAGCCCCATGGAGGAGCTGAACTACACGGTGCCCGGCCCGGGGGCCGCGGGTGAGGCCTTCCCCCGCCAGTGCAGGCGCTATCAGGTGGACTGGAACCAGAGCACCCTGGGCTGCCTGGACCCCCTGGCCAGCCTGGCCACCAACAGGAGCCACCTGCTGCTGGGCCCCTGTGAGCACGGCTGGGTATACGACACGCCCGGCTCCTCCATCGTCACCGAGGTGAGTGAGCTCAGGCCTCCCACACAGAGCAGATAATTGAGCTTTCAGGAAAACCCAGGAAGGCCTGGCTCTTACTTATGGCTGTGCCTGGACACGTTCCTTGGACTCTAGGGAGCTTACAAAATCCTGGTTTCTCAAGGAAAGCATGCAGCTTCTCTTTGGTCTGGAGATCGTGTGGATTAGTTACAAGTAAAAATTAGGTTCCTCAAATTCTGACAGCAATGATTCTAGTTTATGCATGTCTCAGCATAAACTAGAAGAAATGAGCAAAAGCGCATTCAGAAGTCCTGGAAAGGGCTCCAGGAAAGGGCACAAAACCAAGCCTCTTCTTTGCATAGAAGCCCTACCTGTCCCTCTGCTCTTCCCCCCACCCCCATTAAGGGGCAGAAGTTTCAAGAACTGTGCCTTACTGTGTGGCGCCACGTCCTTGTACCTCAGTGGCTATCTTTTTTCTCCTTAACATGATCAAAAGTCCATATTAAACCATTTGGGGACTGGATTTATGCTATGGCACTATTATTATTTTTATATTAAAAGCTAATTGTGAAGTCTATTTCAATAAATACGATGTTTTTGTTTTTGTTTTTTCAGAGACATAGTCTTACTCTGTTGTCTCATGACACACAGCAACCTCCAACTCCTGGGATCAAGTGATTCCTCTTGTCTTAGCCTTTTAAGTAGCTAGGACTACAGGTGCCCACCACATTGCCCGGCTAGTTTTTTCTATTTTTAGTAGAGACAGGGTCTCGCTTTTGCTCAGGTTGGTCTTGAACTCCTGAGCTTAGGTGATCCACCCATCTCAGCCTTCCAGAGTGCTAAGATTACAGGCGTTTCTCAAGGAAACCTGACCAGCCAATAAATAGAATTTTTTTTTTTAATGAAGGTTTGCTTTTATTGAAAGCAGAGCAAACCAGGAGGATGAAATTATTTGAAAATACTGAGAAATCCAGTTGCCTAGCTTACTTTAACAAGCTTGGATGTTTTGCATGGACAGACATTTAAAGGAGCCTATTTGGAGGATCTAAAGTAGACAGATAGATGTGGGGAATGTGGACACTCACAACACCTAAATTTAGGAGGCTCTTGACACAGCTAACGTCATCCCTTCCTGCAGAGATGAGGGAGCTGGAGGCCCAGAGCAGAGAAAGTTCTGCCCTAGGCCACGTGGGAGTCACTTAGCAGAGTTAGCCCTGGAGGCTGGATGTGGTTAATATCTGCTCCCCTGACTACCTCCGCTTAGTCCAGATGGTAGCAAATGAGAGCTGTTGGTGGGGCACTCCTAATCCTCCTGCTGTTAACAGCAAAGAGACGCTACGCAGCCCAACTTCCGCATGGCAGCCTCTGTATCTGTCAGCACCCCTATTTGCCTCTGATATCCAAGTTACAAAGGGAAAAAAATGAATTTGTCTGAAGTGGAGTAATGATTCAATTCCAGCTGATTTAGCCAACACAATACTTTAGCCTAATGACAAACTACCAGATGGAAGGCAAATTTTTTGGTTAGGTAAAGAAAATAATTAACATGGACAAAAAGTGTTTGGTTTATTGCCACTTAGCCACTCAAGTAATATTTAACATGTTTCCCTGGGCTGAGCTGTGTCCAACAGGACCCTAACAGGATTTTTTTTCCCTCTCTCTCCTCACTCGGAACACATCTCACACGCCGGCAGTTTGACCTGGTGTGTGCCAATTCCTGGATGCTGGACCTGTTTCAGTCAACAGTGAACATAGGATTTTTTATCGGCTGTATGAGTATCGGCTACGTAGCAGACAGGTGGGTGAAGCATCTGTGCTGGGATTTAAACCACCTCATAGGTTTGGAAAAACAGACGTACCTGCCCCTGCCTGAATACCACTTTCCCAAAACACACGTCGCAAACTCCTGGCCTTCATGGCAACTGTTTTTACAATCTTAGATTTCTTTTGCCACTTTGGCCATCATACCTCATGTCTTTACCGTCCAATTCTCTGAAACCATAGATGTTTCAGTAACAAATGGTGACTTTCCTGTGGGCTGTCCAGCAGCTTGGGGTCAGAGGGCAGAGGAACAGCTGATCTAATCCCTTTTGTAATTCCCAGCTTAGCCACCTGTTCGTAAGCTTTCAGGGGGTTCTGGGCTCTGCCCCATCACCAGCTTGTCTCTCAGATCCTGGGAGCCACTGGCACCAGGTCCCGTGCCCAATGTCTCTATTGCCTATGGGACTGCAGGATTCCTGAATTGGGATCCTGGCGTCAGACGTGACTACATGTGTAGAACCTAAGATGCCATCTAATGAAAGTCAACCAGGCTCTATCTACAGCAAAGGAGGCCGAATCCACCTCCACAGGGTCCGTGCTCCTGGAGAGAGAAAGTGGATGAAAGGCCTCGCTGTGAGTCTGCTTTTAGCCAGCTAATATTCAGTACTGACCAATACTCATACTGATCAGGCTCTTTTTTTTTTTTTTTTTGAGATAGAGTTTATGTTGCCCTCGGTAGAGTGCTGTAGCATCATAGCTCACAGCAACCTCCAACTCTTGAGCTTATGTGATTCCCTTGCCTCAGCCTACTGAGTAGCTGGGACTATAGGCACCCACCACAACGCCCGATTATTTTTAGGTTGCAGTTGTCATTGTTGTTTAGCAGGCCCAGGCTGGGCTCGAACCCACCACCTTCAGGGTATGTGGCTGGCGCCCTACTCATTGAGCTGCAGGTGCCGAGCCAGGCTCTTCTTATATTTCTTATTTATCCAGTGCTTTGGAATCCCATGCTTGCTTTGTGACACCCATGGTTTATTGAGTGCCAGGCTCAACGTTTTGGACAGTATTCCTCTCCTTTGTCGTCAGCCACCTAGTGAGATAGTGACGTGTAACTATACAAATTGTATGAAGTTTAACTTAACATAATACACAGATCTGAAATAAATGGTAAAGACACTTTATACCTGTTGCCCCAACTGCACCTCTGGTGTCGCCCAAACCTCTGAGTATTAATATTACACGTTAAGTAGAATATTTTCTCTGATTACACTGTCAGGCTGAGTTAAAACTTGCAAATGTGTTAACAATTAATATCAGGCTCTGGCCACAGGCGGGAGAGGGGTGAAAGTGGCATCACCCACCTGTGCTGCCTCAGCCTCCCCACCAGGGCTCTTCTGGGGGCCGTCCCTAGGAGGCTCTTGGGTGAAGAGGAAGGTCATTTGTCTTTATTTTTATTGCTGCAGCTTTGAGGAAGGCTGTCTGGAGATGGACCATTGAATCAAGAGACACATCAACAGGGGCATCCCCGAGTCCCAGCTCCCCTCTCGCCCCCTCCTTCACCATCAGGTGGAGATCCTAACGCCCACATCACCAGGAAGGATGTGTGCACACAGGGGACTGAGCTGTGCACAGGGGGATAAAGAAATTAATTAATTATTCCCATCCCACTCAATGAGTAGGAGACCGGTGATAACTTCCTATTGACAGTGCATTCCTGAGTTATAATCTCCAATTATCCACCTTCTCAGATGACTTCATTGTCTTGTTCCTGTTATTAAAATCTCTGTACAGCTGATTATTCACTATTTCTCCCACAAGGCTGTCTACATACCTCTATGTCATTTTCTTAAATGCCTGAAGTTTTCTGGCCTGTCCATTGCCCTTACTTCTATAAGACAACCACCATATAGTTCAAAAACAGGTATTTTCTTTGCATATCTCATACCTACCATTTTCAGATTTTATAAAATGAGACAAGAATTTCATGGAAACCCATTTATCCACAGATTAAACTTACATGAAATAAAACACATCACCTTTCATGAAGAATCTTATGCTCTAACAGCTGATTGGGTTGTCTTTTCAAGGAAAGCCCGAGGATATTATGAAAAACTCTGATCTGGCAGGTCTGGGGTGGGCCTGAGGTTCTGCATTTCTAACCGGCTGCCAGCTGATGCTGGTTCATCCCTCTGGTCTCCCACTGAAGTCCTGGACCATGTTCTGAGTAACAAGCAGCTAAAGGACAAGGAAGTGGCAGCCCCAAGCCCCTCCCTCTCTCCTTTCCAACAGTTTTTCATTGAACCACTGCAGTGTCTCTACTGGGGAGAGGAAGACTTTCAAACCAGTAACCCTCAATCTCCCAAATTTCTTCTAGCAATGCCTTATGTAAAAAAAAAAAAAAAAGAAAAAGAAAAAAAATAGCATTGTGTCCTTATTTGGGACATGTCCTCCATAAAGGTTTTCTGCATGATGGATTTGGTTTTCTTCCTCTGTGTTTCAAATGATCAATATTCCCTCTCTTCACCTAAAGGATTTTTGTCCACCTATGGGAGGGAGCATCATTGTGGTGCTTTATTGGGTGCCTGAGTCAGCTCTGAAAGCTGAAGAATTACCACCTGAGCACCTGTTTATAGAAGGTGAAGGAAGGGGTTTGGTGGGAGAATGCAGAAAGACAGACTAGAAAATTAACTCAAGATATGACTTTGGAAGGCTTTGAATTAAAGGCGAAGGGGTTATATATTGAAGATGAGAAGTCATTGACTGACAATTACATGATTAAAACAGAATTTTAAGGCTTTGAAGAAGTTTAGCAGTTTAATGTGACTGATCTTTAAATTTCAGATTTAAAACTGATACTCCAAAATAATTGTTAATCATGTTGTAGATTATTTTTGGAATGGTTAGTATTTGAAATCTTCACTAGAATATAATAGCCTAATAATAAGAGCATCAATGCTTAGCCACTATTAGAATGAACAATGCAAAAAGTACTAATTCAGATTAAAGTGAGAAAATGAGAATAAATAAAACACTGCTGTTCATGAAAATTTAAAAAATATCTACTAAGAGTAGATTCCAGTGTCTTTTAGGGAAAAAACCAGGACATGATGAAAATGTGAAAGTCAATGTAGCCCAGGGGAGATCTCTGAGCTAAACCACCTTAGTAAACGGTGGAAGAAGAGAGGAGAGAGGGGAGCTGGGCGCCAAGCTCCTTACCTGTCACATCTCACTGAATTCTCTTTTCAGCGGGCTCAATGGGGTCTTTTTCAGATAAAGAAATTAAATGAAGTCAAATAGCTTGCTCAACATCACAGTAAGTAGTAAAGCCATAATTAAACTCAGGTTGCCAATTTTTTTTCCTTTATTCTATGTATTGGAACAACTTTCTGAGTCTTACCTAATTCCCTCAAATCAAATACGTGCAGGCTGTCTCCCGGCAGGCTTCAGACACAGGCCCCAGAGAATGGTAACGTGTGACCCCAAAGATGTGTGACCCCAAAGTTTCCATGGAGACACACAAAGTCTCAAAGCAGAGTTGAAAAGGCATGAGGGTGTAGCTGAGCACAGTGGCTCACACCTATAATCCCAGCACTCTGGGAGGCTGAGGCAGATGGATAGTTTGAGCTCAGGACTTCAAGACCAGCCTGAGCCAGTGAGAGACCTTATCTCCACTAAAAATGTAATGGGGTGTGGTGGTGGGCACCTGTAGTCCCAGCTACTCTGGAGGCTAAGGCAAGAGGATCACTCGAAGCCAAGGGTTTGAGGTTGCTGTGAACTATGATGACACTGTGGCACTCTACCCAGGGCAACAGAGTAAGACTCTGTCTATAAAAAAAAAAAAGAAAGAAAAAAAGAAAAAAAAGACATGGGGATAAAAAGTGAACACTGAATTTTGTTTTTTCTGGAGTAAAATCTCTCTTGAGTGGGTAGTTGTTTGAGACTGTTAGTGCAAAGGCGGCCACTCCGATGACAATGTCGGACCTAGGTAGGCCCGGGCGGCATACAGCACTGGTGGCCTGGAAGAATTACCCCCTCCCTGAACACCTGCCACAGTGCAGGACTAAGACTTCAACCCTGAAGTGAAGGGGGCTCATCTGGCTTAACCTCTATACGTAGCATGTTGACGCAAGGTCCTAACGGGACCAAAGGCCGGATCTTCCTGTGGCTACCAGCCTGTGCCTCCTATATTTCCATGATTTGGAGTTACCTCTGATTTTTGTCTCGATTTCCATAACTCCCATGAATTTTCTCCACCCTTCACGAATCAACTTCAATTTCGTTCCCTCTCCTTTTCTCCCTGCAGGTTTGGCCGTAAGCTCTGCCTCTTCGTCACAATCCTCATCAATGCCACATCTGGAGTTCTCATGGCTGTTTCCCCAACCTATACATGGATGTTAATTTTTCGACTGATCCAAGGACTGGTCAGCAAGGCAAGCTGGTTAATGGGCTACATCCTGGGTAAGAATGCGCGTGACCGCAGCTATGTGAGCAAAGAGCAAAGGCTGCCAGAATAGTCAGGTGGAGGACAGCTCTGTGGGAAAACAGACCCAGCTTCAAGACAGTGTGGAGAGATCTTTTTTTCCATATCAAAAGAATTTCTAAAATTATTTAAGTCAACCTATTCTGCCTTCCTCTTATAAAGAAAACAATGAAGGCAGAAACAAGGATAAACATCTTGCCACACAGATTGTTATATAACTCTTTTGGAATTTTTGTTTTGTTGATTTTGTAGACAAAAAAAAATCTAACCTACCAGGCCTATTTATAAAGAAGATCCATGGATGAGAAATGATCATAGATTTATGCAGGACTTTAGTATTTTTGCATAAATCTATGTTGGTAAACTATGATTATCTTCAATTTATGTACAAAGACACCAAGGATGCAAATACTGTGGAAAACATAGATGACTCAGCCAGCCTGTTTGTAGGACTAGGAACATAATTTATGTCCTATTCATTAGTAGCCAGAGTTTTGGTTAAGCTCTGTGGAGTATAAGAGAATATTTGAATTCTAACAGCATAGCATGCTTATGACAATATTAAGGAAAATCAACATTTGGGGAATTAACCTCATTATTACTTTCCCTTTGACTACATTCAAACAGAATCTATACACAGGGAAACAGACATTTTGAAATTAAAATAAGGACAATAAAACTCTGATTACACATGAGATAACTAGAATATGGGTGCTTACAGTTTTACTGAGGAAAGTTGATTTGGGAAATTCCATAAGAGAAAGAGCTGCTTAATACCTACCACTCCTGCCAGAGTAGGTACTTCATAAATGTTTGGTCAAAGAAGATATTAATGTGTGCAGTTATTCAATCACTAACTCAGTTTCTAGGAAACATAGCATGGGGAATTATGTAGAATTTAATTTTATAAATGTGAATTTCAACAACAGTTAATGTCAGCCTCCTCCAATTAATTTCTTCTCCTGTCCCTCCGAATATCCATGTAAATCTCACAGCTCCACGTCTTCCTACTCTCCCACCTGAACCTTATCCTGGACCCTAACACCACTCAAAGACAGACATTTCTATTTATAGAGCGCTTACAACATTTTGTTTAACTGTGCTTTAAAATACCTTTGGATAATTCACAGTAATTAGTGGAAATATCTTTAGGGTGCATTTCCATTTGGTTTATAAATAATTGAAGTCTTTAACATGTTTTTCAAATATTTAAAGCAAAAACTATGGCTTATAGAGTATTATGAACTTCAATTCTAGTGTGTCTATCTTATAAAGACAACCATCCCCTAATTCCACATACATGGGCCTCGTGTCTGTCATGAGGCAGTCATGGGATGGCATAAAGTTGATCATTGGACCATGTGGTCCAATGTATGCTGGCAAATTGGCTTTTTGAGAATAAAAGCCCTGATTTTTGGAATTTTTCAATTTACAAGGTGTAAATATTCCCACCATATCTGATTTCAAGATACCAATGGGTTGAACAACCAGGTTGCAAAATTCCTAGAAATTTAAAAGCCAGTTCCTATAAGGTAGCACTATCTGATTCCAACCCTCTGCTAAGTTTCTAAGCCATTTACATAAATAGAATTGCAAAGAAAATGTAAGAGAAAATTCAGGTCTTCGTGTACATAAAAATACCTTCAATCGAAATTCAATGTTTGATTCATTTATACAGGTCTTGCGTTCTCACTGCCTTTTTACTCTACATCAAAATTTAGCACGCGCAAACACAATTGCATTTGTCTTTAAAATTATTCTATAAATCAAATATTTTTGCTTGTATGGACAGGCCTTTCACCTTATCTAATATGGGATTATAAAATTTTGTTAATCAATACAACAGCAATTGTTATAACAAAACGAACTCATCCTAGGAAAAGTGCTGCCTGCCTCATTGTTGAGTATCACCACGGTCACCTTCAGGGTACTCCCATTGAGATGCGATGCTTGGACCCCAGCACCTAGTCCACCTTTCAAAGCAAGGAACTCTTTTACAGCCAGAGTCGTTGTCATACGTGGTCTGGCAATTAAGTTCGTGAACTCATCCTAGTAAAAGTATATCATACCTCATTGCCGAATATCACTAAGGTCACCTTTGAAGTATTCCCCTTGGCCATCTGGTGAGTATCAGGAAATTCAGTAATTAGTATGTAGCACTTTTTCTAGGATAAGCTCACAAAGTTAACTGTCTGACCTTTGTTAAGAACCAAAGAACATTTTAAAATATTCAGAAAACTGTATAGCAAATTCTAGAATTTGGACTAGATTTTCAAAGTTGGCGTTCTAGTTTCCTGATGTTAGCCAATTCACTGTTACGCTGAATTGCATTCACCATTCGGAGTCTTTCTGCAGTTACAGAATTTGTTGGGCTGAGCTATCGGAGAACAGTGGGGATTTTTTACCAAGTTGCCTACACCATTGGGCTCCTGGTGTTAACCGGGGTGGCGTACGCACTTCCTCACTGGAGGTGGCTGCAGTTTGTGGTTACTCTGCCTAACTTCTGCTTCTTGCTCTATTACTGGTAAGTCCATTTGGAACAAAAAAGAGGGAAACTGAAACATTTTATGTTCCCCAAAAGGCTGCCTTGATGACCTTCTCTTCTGATTCTGAGGGTTAGCTTTCCGGGCTTATTTCACGGAAATCCTAATTCCATGTTTCAGGGACAAAAATCATAAGCTTTGATCTGTCTCCACCACCCCCCACCCTCGGCCCCCAGAAATCAAATGTCCTTTCTCTTTGGACTTAAAGGTTTTGTGACCTGGATTTTACATTTCCATGTTATTTTATTTGGTGTTTAAATTAGCATCTAGCAGCTGTGGTGCAATGTGGACAGTAGACCCTTCGAAGAGATTGACGGTACCATTATTGCTGTTCTATCCTTCCTGAGAGGAACCCTTAGGATGGAGAAGGCAAAACATGGCACTTGTGTCACCACTTTCCAATACCCATGGCTAAGGCAGACATCTCTAATCAATCACAGTAGTCTCATCTCAGATAAGGCCAACATGGCCCTCCAGACAGACCATATCAATCAAACTGAGTTACCAAGGCAAGAAAAATACGCACTGTATTTGTTATCCCGGCCTAATGGAAGCATATAGAAAATAGCAAAAACCATTTGAAACCCCTAATTTGCCTGAAATAAAGTAAGTGGGATGCTGGATTATCAGCCCAAATCTCTCTCCCATGCAATAAACCCATTTCCTTACTTTCTCCTGGATATAGCCACTTGCTCTCCCCAGGATTGTGCTGCCTAAGAATTAAACGTGGCAACCCTCCCCAGGAAGCTTGTTTCCTAGTCCAAAGGCCAGAAAACTCTGTGTCTGAGTCAGCCTGGGCTACTATAACAAAATACCATAGACTGTGTGCTTACAAACAAGCACTGCTCACAGTCCAGAGGCTGGAAGTCCGAGATGCAGGTGCTGGCAGAGTCCATCCCTGGCAAAGGGCAGCTTCCGGCTGTGGCTGTGGACTTGCATGGCAGAGGGAGAGTGAGAACCCTCTGGCCTCTTTTCCTGTTCTTACAAGAACACTAATTACATCATGGGGCCCACCCTCAAAGCCTCACCTAATTACCTTCTAAGGGCCCTGCCTCCAAATTACATATTGGGGTGGAAACATTAACATATGACTTTTGGGGGACAGAACATTCATCCCATAATACTCTGACAGTGGCCTGTATCTCCCCTCTCTCGTCTCCTTCCACCCATCTGTACCTCCTCTATACCTCCGAATCCACCCCATATCTCCTTTTCCCATTAGAAAACCATTCATTTCCTGCGTGGGTTACTGTGATAAACTCCGGACTGGTCTCCTTGACATTCACTTCACTGTCCTCTCCTCTGTGCTTCCTGCTGCATTCCAGACATCCAGCTCCACCATGTCACTGTCCTGCTTAAAAGTCTTCCCATGTTTTTCCCTTGCAGTGTAAAGACCTACTGCTTGAGCATGACAGACAGGCCAGCTATTACCCAAGTTCTGCCACCTCTGAAGCACTCCCTTCTGCCACTTTCACTGAATAGAATCAAATCAAATTTATTTACAATCCTACAAGCCCCATCATGAGCTTTACATTTCTGAAAGATCACAGAGTAGAAAGCAAGTGAGTAGAGGAAGAATGGAGGCAGGGAGACCAGAGAAGAGACTGTCCCGGTTACCCTTGCAAGACAGGACAAGGCCTGAATTAAGGCAGAACTCGTGGGTAGCAAGAGGAAAACTCATAAGCAAAATTCTATTGAGGCAGCAGTGACAGAGTGTGGGGACAAGCTGCACGCGGGGGCTCCCAGGGTGGTCTGCACACTGCCACCACCACTCCTCGACCTTCCATCAGTTCTTGAGCCTTTGCAAAGCCCGGGGCCACTCTGGCTGCCCTGAGTCTCCTGCGTGGAGCACAGCATCAAGGGCACAGCTGTACCCTGCTCTGCAGCTGCTTCCTGTGGTTGGGCACAACCTCCCGCCAGGTGGGCAGCCGCATTGCTTAGAGATCTCTGAGGAGGGGGCCTGAAGGCCTCCTGGACAAGGCTGCCTGCAAGTTGGCATTTGAGGAAGCAAAGAACCCTGTCCCCCTGGGTGATTGTTACTGAACTTCACTGCATAAGATCCTCAGAGCAATCTGACTGTGAAAATGGGGGGTAGGAGGTAAGACTTTCACCTCCCTCCACTGACCTCGTTCCCTAGGTGCATACCCGAGTCTCCAAGGTGGCTGATCTCCCAGAACAAAAATGCTAAAGCCATGAGGATCATTAAACACATCGCCAAGAAAAATGGAAAATCTCTGCCTGCCTCGCTTCAGGTGAGCCAGGGGACAGTGAGAAGGGCAGCTCTGGGTTAACATGGGGACAGTGTTCTCAGGCGAGCCACAGGGGCTGCCACCAGGTTGCATGTTGGCCTAATGTGGAGGGAAATCCAACAGAGTATTTTATATACTAAGACTCGTGGGTCCCTGAGAGAGTATTTGAAGCAGGTGTGAGACGTCAAACTAACAGGGAACCAGAATTCCCCCAAGGGGCAAACAAGGAGTTTCTATCTCACACAGCCCACCCCTCCCTGCCCTGTCCACTCAGGATGTGCTCACCTGTATGTCCGGCACCCTCCAGTCAGTTCTTAGATCAGCAGGGCAGTTCTTTTCTACTGGTCTTTTGGATAGAAATAGGAACTTATTTCTCAGGAAGGATGATCCCACCACAATTCTGCGGGAGCCTGTGGGTGGCCTCCTCCGTGCCGATTCTGTGTGGGCCCCGGTGCAGCCTGTCCTGGGCTTCTCATCTGCAGTGCTGACACCTGGCCCCCTTGTACCCCAGAGGGTCCAAGCTGAACAGACTGACGCTTGCAGCGTAGTCGATGTGCAGATCAATACATTCCTGGATCCCAAACCAGAGTTTCCAGTGTCTGAGAAGTTATATTTCCTTAACTCTGCCAATGCCAAAGGATCTGACGGTAAATCTCACTTTGGAGAACACAGGGTCTGGCCTGTGAGCTGCCCCAGTGCCTGGCCACCTGGGCCAGTCAGTTTCACTTCCCGCCACACAGATGCTGAGGCAGGGCTTGCGGACGTCAAGTTCCCACGTGGGGTCTCCTTTCACCTTGATCTGCCGTTATGGAGAACAGGAAGAGGGAACAGTTATTTAAACACAAGCAGTTTCTTAGAATTTTGAACGTTTGGATGGAAATTATCCCAAAAGATTTTAAGCAATTCCCTACCTTCTGAAATAGAATCAAGTTACGGAGGCGTTCACTGTGCATTTACAGTTTGCCTTTAGTAGATCTTGCCACTTTGGCCTCAAGACATCTCATCTAACAGGGGCTGGAAAAGAAAAAATCAAACTGATTAGAAAATTATGTCAGAAAAAAAAAAGAAAATTATGTCAGGAGGAAGGGTCAGGTTAATTCACACGCAACAGGTGGTGTGTGTGCATGTTCTGGGTGAAGGACACACTCATGCTTTGACTTAAATTGTACAAAAGCAAACACGTTATGTAACCAGAACACATGCATCCTAGTAATATTCTGAAATTTTAAAGGAAATTATGTCAAAATAAGAGTCAATCATTTCTGAATGAGGATCTGTGATAGGTCACCTGTGAGAACTTGAGATTTCATGACATTTAGAATGAGGCTTTTTGACTCCGAGGCCTTTTCCTGCACTTTCTCACTGGTTCCTGGGTGGGTGAGGCATCTGTCCTTTCCTGCTACTGACCAGCAGAGCACCTGAGTCATAGATGTTAGATTCCTGCATCGACCGGCCAGGAGATAAATCACACACAAGTCATCATCACAAAAGAGATGACGTCCAGGTGATGATGGCAAATCTGGTCATTGACAAAATCTTGCAGAAGGTTTCCCCCCTGAGCACCCCCTCATTTCACACTCTCATACCGTCGCTTCAGGAGGGAGGAAGGGTGGCGACTCTCAGCCGCACCACCTCCTAACTGCATTCTTCTCGAGCAGGGTTCGCAGTCATTACCATTCATGCACAGGAACCACCTGAGAACCTTGTAAACATTCGAATTCAGATCAGTCTTTTCCTGCCTTATTTCTAACAAGCTCCAGGTGATGAATGCCAAGGTCCCAGGGCACAGCCTCCTGCCAGGTGTGCAGACGAATTGTTTCAGCCTCAACCCACAAGGCTGGGCCTGAGACTGGGTACTGATTCTTCCCCATGGTGTGTCACATTTCAGACAGGCCCCGGGAATTATCTAATTTCTCCATGTCCCAGCTTCCTCATCTCTAAAATAAAGTGAAAGAAATAGAACTTCTAGAATTTTTTTTAGAGATTAAATAAGACAAAGTCTATAAACAGCTTAGTGTAGTGCTGGGCTCATGGTACATTCTCAATAGGTGTAAGAGATTATTGTTACTCCCTGCGTCACCAAGGAACACTGTCACTAAATACACAGCTGTTCTTACCGTGTCTTTCCTTAGAGCCTGAGACCTGATGAGGAAGTGGAGGAGAAGCTGAATCCTTCCTTTTTTGACTTGGTCAGAACCCCTCAGATTAGGAAACGCACTTTGATCTTGATGTACAACTGGTAAGGAATATTCTTCACTTTAAAAATGTTTCCAAATTCTTTTCATCACAATTAGCCACATTAAGGAAAGGGAAAAGACCATTTTTCCACACGTGACCTCATCCCACTATTAGCGCCAACAGGGGACAGCAGTCTGTCCACTCGCATATAGCAAGTTTTTCTCAGACAAATGTTGAAATCAACTTACAGTCCCTGAGCACAGATCAGGGTGTTTTCAGCCTTGACTTCACACTAGAATCACCTGGAGATTATAACATACCAAGGTCAAACTCCCATCCCCAGAAATACTGATTTAATTGGTCTAGGTAGGGCCCAGGGACCAATACAGTTTCAATCCTTCAGGTGATTCTAACATATCAAGAGCTATTGGTAGAGATTAATTAATGGTGAGTGTAGATCTCTCCAGTAGTACAAGACTGGCAAGCCAGGGGATTTTTCTTTCTTTTTTCATTTTTTACCTGGAGAAAAAATAAATAAATTAAAGAACAAGAATAATCCACTGGATCCACAACCCAGCAACGTGGTGTTTACTGGGGTGGCTGTCTAGAGGTTGCTTTCAGGGCTTTGAACCCTTTGTTCTTTGAGTCCTGGCTTCTCTAGTGAGGAAGGCATGCCTTTAGCGAGGCCTCATTTCACACCCACAAAATGGAGATTTATAATCGCTGACAAACACCAAGCTCACTAGGAGTCAAGTGAGCAGCCGTCACAATGCACAGGGAGAAGGAAGCGTTGAGATTGGCCTCATTCTCCTTCTTTTTTTTTGCTGAATAACTGTGACTCTCGATTATCTTCATATTTTTTACTATGTATAATGATAATTTTTAGTCAATAAAGTTAACAATACTGTCCAAACACTGCTTGTACCATGTTGAAAGAGAAATCATGGAGCAAGGAGCTGGTCTTGTAGTTTCCTGAAATTTGAATCACGTAGGCAATCCTTGTGGTCTCAACTGCATTAGAAGGCTTCAAAGACAAGTAATTCCCAGCCACTGATACCTTGGCATGGTTTTACTGAACAAACTGCTCTATTAAGATGTTCTTCTAATCGACAGCAGAAAACAGCAAAATAAAACAAGAAAGACTGTGGGGAGGAATAGTAACAATTTCAAACAAAGGCTTAAATAAATCTAGTTTATACAAAAAAAAAAAAAAAAAAAAGATGTTCTTCTTTGCTTTCAATCTGGTCAGGGAATGATACCCTAATTTCTCCCCAAGGTCCTTTGGTCACAGCCAAGCACCGAGATGGGTCAGATCTTGTAATGCTAGTGGGATAGGGGGTGAATCTCTGGGAAAGGTGACCTGCAATCAACTCCTCTTTCTCCAGAAGCTTCTTCCTTCTGGCGGCTTGTGCTTGGTGCCCAGCTTGACTTGAACTCCTCTCTTTGCTCAGGTTCACGAGCTCTGCCCTCTACCAGGGCCTCATTATGCACATAGGGCTTGCAGGAGGCAATATCTACCTGGAGTTCTTCTACTCTGCCTTGGTTGAATTCCCATCCGCCTTTATCATCATCCTTACCATTGACCGCATTGGCCGCCGTTATCCTTGGGCCGCATCAAACGTGGTGGCAGGTGCAGCCTGTCTGGCCTCAGTTTTTATCCCTCATGGTAAGTTTCAGGCCAAGCTAAGGTCTTGTCTATGGCCCTTAGATGGGAAGACCATGAAATATATCATTCAGATCAATCTGAAGGTCAGAGGATAGTATCTGGGACCTTCCTGAGCAGACCCACATGGCCCACCTACCTTCAGGAATAGTTACATCCCTTGTTCTCTGATGTGATCCGAAATCTATGGAGACCCATGCTCAGGCCATCGAGCCAGCCTAGCAGAGCTGGGCTTGCAGGTTGAGCAGACCCAGGGTCAAAGTCTCACTTTGTACTTCCTAGATATTATTTAGCAGCTCCCTTGACCTCCCTGCATCATCCTACAGAACAAATGAGAAAACTTAAGTAAATGTCATCAATAAAAAATTATTCAGTTCCTTTCTTTCCTTGAAAAAAAAAAAAAAAAAAAAAAGTTTTCTCAATTAAAGGGAGTAAAAGCCTGTATAACAGAATCCCTTTGGCAATATGGATTTGTTCCAATCCTGCCATGATTAGTAATTTTTTAAAAAGCGCCCACATTTTGCTATTTCTTTGGAGTGACCTCTATAGAGTAAAGTTGTCTATACCAGTTGTCATTACCAATTGAGATCTGAAGTTAAGAGAGCACAGAGGATTTTTAGGGCAATGTAACTATTCCGTGTGGTCCTATAATAGTGGACACAGGTCATTTGTCCAGATCCACAGGATGTATAACACCACAAGTAAATCCTGGTGCAAACTGTGGATTGGGGGTGATCGGGATGGATTAGTGCAGGCTCATCAATGGTAACAAATGTACCACTTGGGGGTGCACAAAATGAGGGGGGACTGCATATGTCAGGGGAGAGAACATATGGGACATCTCGATGACTTCCTTTCCATTTTGCTATGAACCTAAAACTGCTCTGAAAAAGCAAGAGAGGGCAAGTATTAGAATTGTGTGAGGTTAGAGCAAACGCGAGACTTTCTTGTCCCATTCTGGAATGTGGCCCCACTCTGGAGCCCTGCTGAGAAGCAAGGGCCGCCTGCAGTCGGCACATGTTGCAGGTGTGCTTTCCCCCTCAGATCTGCAGTGGCTCAGAATCGCTGCCTCGTGCCTGGGCAGAATGGGGATTACCATGGCCTTCGAAATGGTTTGCCTGGTCAACGCTGAGCTGTACCCCACTTTCATTCGGTGAGTGCGTTTTCCTCAGGATGAAGAGGGAGGTTGGCTAGAACTGCCACAGGTGTGGTCAGAGGACACGTTACTTCCCAAAACGCAGTGAAAGGGAAGGTGAGAAGATACAAAGGCAGCACCGAGCCCAGCACTTTCCCACTCACAGGCTGGGGTAAAATACAGAAGCTGAGCTGAGAATAGAAAACGCTGAGCTACAAGATAGGGGTTACCAAAGGGCTACAGCAGAGAGCAATTCTAACACACTGATAGGTCCATGGAGACAGCCCAGGGAAACCAAGCAAAAGAAGCAAAAAGGAAAAATTGCACTTCTCCCCACATTTAAAAATCTTAAAGTTTATGTAAAACAAGAACAACCAGAAAATGAATGGAATTGAGTACATGTAGCATTTTTAGACATTAAAAATAATGTAAATAATGTCTTTCAGATCTCAGACATATTAATGATTTGGGGAATCCTTTATTTGGAGACAAGGTGGGAGATGATGCTACCCCAACCAGGTCTCTTGCCCACCACCCAGATAAAGGCCGATACACTGAGATAGCAGGAGCTCCAGTGGATGGGGAGTCAATATCTCAGTGACAGGAGAGGGGATGAATTTCTCAAAGCCATCTCCTTGAGAATTTGCAGACTGAGATTTTTAAAGGAAGTCTGGTGAATGAAGGGCTAGGGAAGGGAGCCTGTTGACTGGCTGGGGATGAACTTACAGAGTTGGGAGACAGAAATTGTCTTCTTGGTAAGTAGGAGTCCCTGGGGAGTGAAGGATCAGCCCCCAGGCTGAACATGAGTTTCCAGTTCAGGGTGTTGCAGTAGGGATGCGGCCTGGGGAAGCAACGGGGGATGTCACAAATCCTGCCTGGGTCACAGAGATGAGCAGGAAGCAGTTAGCAGCAGGAAGTTAGGGGACCATGGCTGGTTAAGTTTCAGCAAAATCTAAACTTCTATATATAGATCACTTTTATTACTATTCCTACCTCATAGCCTTACATGATTCTAACATAGGCAGTCTCCATCACTGCTGCACTTTGATAAACAAGTCAAATCCGTTCCCTGCCTTTTAGGAATCTTGGCGTCCTCGTCTGCTCCTCAGTGTGTGACATCGCTGGCATCGTCACGCCTTTCCTTGTCTACCGGCTCACCGACATCTGGCTTGAGCTCCCACTGGTGGTTTTCGGTAAGAAATCCTCATAGACATTTTTAAACTAAAATCTATTTTCTGGGGACCTTCATTTCTCCACCTCAAAATATGCATCCTACCCCTTAGTAAATACCAATTACTACTAGTCATTAGAAATATTATTAGTATTGGTAATACAGACCAGTAATACCAGTACAGGATTCCCAATAGTATTGGTCACTGCTAGCACTCAAGTGTGGGACTCTTGCCTTAGAAACACAAAGGTCAGAGAATGAGAATGCAGGACTCTCCGGCAGGCTCCACCTCTCCCCACACTGATTGTCACCTCTCCTCTGTCTCCACCACAAAGCTGACTCTTCTGCTTCCTCCGTGTCCAGAAGTGGTGAAACATAAAGCCCCTTGACTTCTTCCTTCAAAGAAAGGCAGTTTCAGTTTTTCAGAGGGCAATTTCAAGATCCAGAGGAAACAAAGACCCACATTAATTTTAAAAATGCATCAGCGCAGTGGGGCCCCTGCATGTAGGCCCCAGGGCAGGTGGATCTCTGGAGTATCAGCACTGATCTCCCCTCTGCCCCTGCCAGCGGAGCCAGGGGACAAAGGGAAAGGTAGTGACATTGAGCCTCTCTTCTTCCCCTCCCTCCCTCCCTTCCAGGAGAACAGAAGGTGACAGAGACAAGGCTAGTCATCAGCAGGTGACACACAGAGACACTCACTAAACACGAAATATGCAACTGTGACAGGGCACTGGGAACCCTGGGCACTAAACATGACATATGCACCCGTGACAGGGCACTGGGGACCCTGGCCACTAAACAAGACATCTGCAACCGTGACAGGGCACTGGGGACCCTGGGCATTAAACTCGACATCTGCAACCATGACAGGGCTCTGGGGACCCTGGCCACTAAACACGACATCTGCAACCGTGACAGGGCACTGGAAACCCTGTGCACTAAACACAGAATCTGCAACCGTGACAGGACACTGGGGACCCTGCACACTTCTGACGATGTCCATGGCCTGTTCTTGCAGCTGCAGGCCTGAGACAGCCACTCATCTGAGTGTCCCCGCAGGCACCTGCTCCTTGCAGATTCACACGTACAATATTCACCTTCTCTGGTTAACCAGCCCTCAGTACACCCATTTCAAGTCTCCTTTAAGACCCTTTCTTAGCTGCTTTAACTTGGAATATGTAGCCCTCTTTCCCTTGGGCACATGACATTCAATCTGGGGGAGGAGAGGAAAAGACCCCCCTCTCAGCTGCGCCCCCAGGGAAGCCCATCACGTCGCTCCTGGTGTGGGTGCTCACAAGCAGGAACGCTTGCTACACAGTCCTTCCCTTCTCAGGGGATTTGCAAGGGGAGAACTTTCCAGGGCTGTACATCTGCCAAAGTTCCAAACCATGGTAGAACACACCCTGAAACCAACCCAGTGAATTCCTCCACGTTCCTGCTGAATATCAACGAGATGGACAGAGCGGTCAGAACACAAGCTCTCTATCCTGTGATAACTATGGTTTGGCCACAGAGTAGCTGGTTCTGCTGACAAGATGTACGTGCCCCAAATTCCTTGCTCCCCTAACGCTGGCTGAGGAGTCTGTCCCCAGAGTTCCCCTTTCAGGTTAAGGAGGTGCCATCACACCTCTGGGCTCCTTTCTGCTAGGGAGAGTTCAGAGGGATACCTAGAAGTCCAGGTCTCCTGGGGAAAAAGGGCAAGGGCAGGGTCCCCAGGCCCTGTTTTACCTTAGTCCTGTCTTGAGTGATTATTACATCTTGGGAGCAGGGAACCCCTGCCAATCTACCAGTCAGAATTTAGCTGCCAACTGCAAAGGGATGCAGAGGCAACAGGTGCAGCAGAGTCTGGAAGGTGACCTGGAACGGCCTTACAGCTAATTACCATGTTATTAGCGTAAATCTACATTGTGGTCCACACCCCCCACAATGGGCTCTCAGGGAAGCTAATGGGAGGTCCCTACGGGCAGTAAGACTCTGTTTAAAAACGATCTCTGAACCAAGAAGTAGGGCCAACCCAACCAGCATAAAACCGAACCTCCAGCCATAACGAAAGCCTTACTTATGGCAACAATGGAGGTTCATTCATTTTTTATAACAAAACGCATCTTTCTCTGTAAACCTACATCGTGTTTTTAGTCTGTAAACCTATCTTCCTCTTTCTCAATAAACTTCGTTTCACACTGGCCTTACTTTGGGGTCTCTGGTCATTCTTCGGCCAAGAGCACCCCGAGGACCAAGGACACAGAGATACCTCAATATCAGCTACACCCCTTGGGTGGACAATGGGTGGCAGCTGAGTCAGGGGGACACTTCTGGGAAGCAAATAAATACCTCACATTGGTCTATGTACTGCTTAACAAATCAGTGTAAACAGGGCAGTGTAAACAGACCCAGAGGAACCAGGGTGGACCCTTGTTCAGGCCTCAGCTTTCTCTGGAAAAGATACTTAGGATTATAACTACATCGCAATGTTTAAAGGAAAATCAAAGACAATCCTAATTTTATTTTTGTGGGTAATTTCATCTCTCACCAACCTTTAATCTGAGTAGCTGGCAGAAAGCAAAGCTGCTAGTTTTGCTTTTTAACTTCTTTCCTTTTCTTTCTACATAATATTGGTGTGCTAATATTATAGTCTTGATATAACCTAAACATGAAGAAATCTAAAAATAACCCATTGGAAAACCCTGGTGGAAAGGACACTGGAAAAAAATGGATAAGGATTGTCCTGGTTAATTAGGCCCAGCTTTGTAAATATGAAATTCCAATGAACAATAATTTGGTTAATCTATTGTACTTGTTGTAATCCCTGCACTTTAGAGTTCAGATGCTTGCTGAATGTGCATCTTGTTTGCTTAAGTTATAATACAATAATCTAGCGAATCTTGGAAGGTTTAGAGAGATTTTAAGAGGTTATTATTTTAGCAAACACTTCCATACTAGCTGGCACTTTCATACTATGTGCCAGCACTATTCTAAGTGCTTGACAAATATCAGTTCCTTTCTGCCTCATAACAAGCCTGTGTCATTCCACTTTCCACAGGGGAATCTGGAGCAGCACAGAGATTGCAGAACTCCCCACGGCCCTAAGACCAGTAACATGGGGGAGGCAGACTGGGACCCCAGCATCCCGAGCTTCTGCTCTGAGCCACTGTGTCCTGTGGCTTCCATTAAGGCCATGTTTTAATGGTGCAAAAATAGAGGCCTGTATGCTCGTTTTGAAGCCCCAAAACCACTGCCTTGTAACAGAGAAAACATATAAAAATATACCTTTAAAAGACCAACACTTTCATTGGATTTTAAAGAAACAAAAACAACATTAAGGTGTTTATTATTAAAAATAATAGCCAGATAGAAGGAGTAACAAGAATTTAGTGAACACCTGAGTTTGAACTAAAGGCCTGGCTATACTATTTAGTGCCATTATGTACTAACGCATGATTTGATACTTTTATTTGCTGGTAATGATCCAAGGCTATGACTTATTTTCATTACTAAGTTGCTTTATATTGGCAGGGCTACGTTCCTCCTTTTCATGCAGTTGAATTTTTTCGAAGTTATTTTCTAACTCTGAAGTATCTTAATATGGTGGCAATGTCCTTCCTCTACCCTGGAATAACCTTGACTCAAAACGTTAAGTATTTCATTTCCCTATAAGGAATTATAATTCATTGTAGTTTGGAACTGGTATAATATTTATGATGGAAGGAGATGGCAAAGGAATCTGTAAATAAGTATAGAAAAAAATACAATCCCCCCCCAATTTTTTAAAATAGAAATAAGGAGGGCTCTAATTATAGCACCTGTACTTCAGCTCTTAATGTGATTTGCATCTGTCTGTCTTTCAGCTGTAGTTGGCTTGGTTGCCGGAGGACTGGTGCTCTTGTTACCAGAGACCAGGGGTATGGCTTTGCCTGAGACCATAGAGGAAGCTGAAAACATGCAGAGGTAGGCGGTTGAAATTCCAAAATGAACTATTTGATAAAGGTTTTAAAACAACTCCATAGCCAGTTGAAAACAAAGATTACATTGATTCCATGCCTCATACAGCACATCCAGATCAACACAACTATATCAAAGATTCAAGAGTATAAAAAATAATGAAGACCATATGGGAGAATTCCTTCATACTCTAGTAGTGAAGAAGGTCTTTCTAAATAAGACTCCCCAAATCTGGAACCCATATAAAAAAGATCAATACCCTTTTTGTTATTTCTAAATTTTCAAGCATATGAACCTTTTCAGAAAGGAAATATAAAAGAAAAAAATATGTATATATAATATGTAAAGAGAACCTATGTGACACCACCCACCCACCACAACCCGTTTGGGAATTGTGCTTGGTTGGATGTTTTTATTTATTTTGTCCTTACACTATTTTGGAGCTATTGATGCCACAAGCTGAACTGAATTTTATCCATCCTACAAAACTTTCATATTCAGTTTGGGGGCAAAATTTTGCTGAATTGCAGTGGTCTGGGGCTTTTCCTAGAACTTGAGCTTTAGATTGGAAGAGGCCTTAGAATCTGGCCGGAGGTCACACATTGGCAGCCTGCAGGACACCAAGTTCTCAAATGCTTTGTTTCGCTCACACAGTATTTTTTTTTTTTTTAAGTGGGAAATTCCACATAAACTGAATTTCCAGGATCTGCTTAAAAAGTTAGAAGATTTGGTAACACTGAGCAGGTGTTTCCTCTTGGTGATTTTTAGGAGTTGAGTGAGGGTCGGCTTTCTGGAGGGCATGCCCTCGGTGCAGGCCACAGTCCCCACTGTTGCCTATTGGATGTGTCTGACACATCCTATGGTCTGCTTGGTGCACACAGACATTTGAGTTTGAGACACCATATCTAGCCCCACCATCCCCCAGTCCATGCCCCATCTCAGCGCGGCTTCCCACGCACATGGACACCTCCCTCCAAGACAAGGGATGAAATTCTATTCACCGTTACATCCCCAGTTTAACACAAGACCTGGCCCACACAGGAGGAGCTTACCAAACATTTGTGGAATAAATGCTGGGCTTCCTGCAGCAGCATCCTAATTCAAGTTCCTTCCCCAGGCAGCTCCAGCATCAGGCAGTAACACGCCTGGTGAGGAGCAGGGCTATAGAGACTGACAGATGTCCTCACATTCACCACCTGGGTGGCCATAAGGCCTCCGAGCCTGTTTCTTCACCCATAAATGGGTACATCTGTAACCAATCACTGGATTTTTTAAACAATAAGTCATTTGTATAAAATGCTTGACAATAAGTGTCCAAGAGCCGCTGTTATTATTCATAGAAGCTTTTATAGCTGTTCTAGAAAACAGAGAAATAAATACGTACACTATTTATTGAAATTCAAATTTTAAAATATGATCTGAGGCTCGGTGCCCGTGGCTCAAGCGGCTAACGCGCCAGCCACATACACCTGAGCTGGCGGACTCAAATCCAGCTAAGCTCCATGAGGAAGGCACACTGCAAGGTGAGATAGGCTGAAAGCTAGGCCGCTTGTGCCAAAGTGAGCCAAGCTCAGAATGTGTAGGAAAGGGTCTTGAGGAAATTGAAAGTGCTACTCTAGTGAATAAACATATAAATGGTAAGAAAGCAAACCAGCCTTGTTGCTGACGTGGAGAGACTTTCTGAGTAGAAGATCAAACCAGCCACACCATTTCTTTAAGCCAAAACCTAACCCTGAACAAGACCCAGACTCTCTTCAATTCTATGAAAGCTGAGAGAGGTAAAGAAGCTGCAGAAGAAAAAATCTGAGCTTGCAGAGGTTGGTTCATGAGGTTTAAGGAAGGAAGCCGACTCCCTTATATAGAAGCGCAAGGTGAAGGTGAAGGGCTGATGGAGTTATCATCACAGTGGTTCTCAACCGTGACCCTTTATACAGGTCCTCATGTTGTGGTGACCCCCACGCTGGAGGAGCAGTGTCTCTGTGTTTTCCGATGTTCTTAGATGACCCCTGTGAAAGGGGAAAGGGTCGTTCGATCCCCAAAGTGGTCGCGACCTGCAGGTTGAGAACCGCTGACAGAAGTTCTAACTAAGATAATGGTCACGTGAAATAATAGATGTTCACTGTAGACAAAACAGGCTTCTATTGGAAGAAGATGCCATTTAGGACTTTCATAGCTAGAGAGAAATCAATGCCTGGCTTCAAAGCTTCAAAAGACAGGCTGACTCTCCTGTTAAGAGCTAATGCAGCCAGGAACTTCATGTTGAAGCCAGTGTTCTTTTGCCATTCTGAAAATCCCAGGGCCCTTATATATTATGCTAAATCAACATTGCCTGTGTTCTGTAAATGGAACAGGAGACCCTGGATGACAGCACATTAGTTTATAGCATGGTTTACTGAATATTTCAAGCCCAGTGTTGAGACCTACGGCTCAGAAAAAAAAAGATTATTTTCAAACTATTACTGTTCATTGACAATATACCTATACGACATCCACTCTGCAGCCCATGGATCCAGCAATGCTTTAATTTCAACTTTCAAGTCTTATTATTTAAGAAATACATTCCATAAGACTATAGCTGCCATCGATGGTGATTCTTCTGATGGATCTGGGCCAGGCAAATTGAAGGCTTCTGGCACGGATTCACCATTCTAAACGCCATTAGGAATGTTCATGATTTGTGGGAGAAGGTAAAAATATCAATATTTACAGGAGTTTGGCAGGAGTTGATTCCAAGCCTCATGACTTGGATGACTTCGAGGTGTTCTAGACTTCAGTGAAGGAAGTAACTGCAGATGTGGAGGAAATGGCAAGAGAACCAGAATTGAAGTGGAGCCTGAAGATGTGACTGAATTGTTGCGGTCTTAGGATAAAACTTGAACAGATGAGGAGTTGCTTCCTATGGATGAGCAAAGAAACATGGTAAACATGCCATGAGCACTGCAGAAATGACCACAAAGGATAATGAGTGTTGCACAAAATTAGTTGATAAAGCAGTGGTACAGTCTGGGAGGACTGACTCCAATTTTCTACAATAAGTAAGATGCTGTCAAACAGCGTTGCATGCTACAGAGAAGCCTTTCATGAAAGGAAGAGTCGATGGATGTTGTTGTCTTGTCATTTTGTCTTGTTTTAAGAAATTGCCACAGCTACCTCAGCCTTTAGCAACCACCACCATAGTTTGCCACTAGCCATCAACATCAAGACAAAATCCCCAGCAGCAAAAAGATGACTTGCTGAAAACTGATGATTGTTTGCACTTTTTAACAACAAAGGATTCAAAAGCTAAGGTAGACACATTTAAAGACATTATGCTGTTGTACACTTAGTAGACTATTGTGTAATGTAAACACACCTTTTATAACATGCAGAGGGAAATTAAATTTTGGGTGACTCTATCGCAAAATTTGCTTTATTGTGGTGGTCTGAAATCAGATCTGAAATATTTCCAAGGTATGCCTGTATTCCCTCAGAGAATCCTTGAAAAGGCCCTGTAAAATATGTATTATTATTAATCCCATGGCAACTGAAAAAAAAAATCCAGGCCAGAAATATGAGAGGACTTGCTTAAAGCCACATAGTAAGTGACAAAGCCCAGGTTTCATTCCTGGCAGCCAGATTCCACGGCCCACGTGCTTCCTCACCAGCAGAGGGCTGGGCTCTCACATGGGAAAACGCAGTGAATCCCCCAGTGCAGAGCCAAGCATTTAGTCAATAGTCAGTCTGCAGTGGCCAGTGGGGCTGCTGACCTTGCTGTGCTGTTGTTGTTGCCATTGTTACTGTTGGTATAACTATTGTTGCTAATGTTTTCATTGCTGCTGTTACTGTTGCTGCTGATGCTGGGGGCGCTGGTCTTGCTGAGCCACTGTATAGCTGCTGCTGCTGCTGCTGCTGCTACAGATGTTGCTGTTGCTATGGCTACTGTTGCTGCTGTTGTTGCTAGTGCAGGTGTTGTTACTGCTGCTGCTGTTACCACTATGACTGCTGTTGATCATGATATTGTGCTAATCCTATTGCTGCTGTTGCTGACATTGTTGCTTCTGGTATTTCTGTTGCTGCTGCTGCTATTGTTGTGGCTGTTGTTACTATTGCCATTGCTATTGCTGTGGTCGTTACTGCTGTTGCTGCTGCTGTTGCTATTGCTGTGGTTGTTACTGCTGCTGCTGCTGCTGTCGCTATTGCTGTGGTTGTTGCTGCTATTGCTGCTGCTGTTGCTATTGCTGTGGTTGTTGCTGCTGTTGCTGCTGCTGTCGCTATTGCTGTGGTTGTTACTGCTGTTGCCATTGCAATTAGTGTGGTTGTTGCTGCTGCTGTTGCTATTGCTATGGTTGTTGCTGCTGTTGCTGCTGCTGTTGCTATTGCTGTGGTTGTTGCTGCTGTTGCTGCTGCTGTTGCCATTGCTGTGGTTGTTACTGCTGTTGCCATTGCTGTGGTTGTTACTGCTGTTGTTATTGCAATTAGTGTGGTTGTTGCTGCTGTTGCTATTGCTGTGGTTGTTGCTGCTGTTATTCCTGTGGTTGTTACTGCTATTGTGATTACTGTGGTTGTTACTGCTGTTGCTATTGCTGTGGTTGTTGCTGCTGTTGTTATTGCAATTAGTGTGGTTGTTACTGCTGTTGCTATTACTGTGATTGTTGCTGCTGTTGCTGCTGCTGTTGCTTATTGCTGTGGTTGCTGCGGCTGTTGCTATTGCTGTGGTTGTTACTGCTATTGCAATTACTATGGTTGTTACTGCTGTTGCTGCTGCTGTTACTATTGCTGTGGTTGTTGCTGCTGTTGCTATTACTGTGGTTGTTACTGCTATTGCAATTACTATGGTTGTTACTGCTGTTGCTGCTGCTGTTGCTATTGCTGTGGTTGTTGCTGCTGTTGCTGCTGCTGTTACTATTGCTGTGGCTGTTGCTTCTGTTGCTATTGCTGTGGTTGTTGCTGCTGTTGCTATTACTGTGGTTGTTGCTGCTGTTGCTTATTGCTGTGGTTGCTGCGGCTGTTGCTATTGCTGTGGTTGTTGCTGCTGTTATTGCTGTGGTTGTTACTGCTATTGTGATTACTGTGGTTGTTACTGCTGTTGCTATTGCTGTGGTTGTTGCTGCTGTTGCTGCTGCTGTTGCTGCTGTTCTTGATCATGATGCTGTTGCTATTGCAGTTTCTGCTGCTACTGGTGACATTGTTGCTCCTCTTACTATTACTGTCATCACTGCTGTTGTTGCTACTGCTGTTCCTGATGTTGCTATTGTTGCTGTTGCTGTTGTTGCTGTTGCTATAGATGACATTGTTGCTGCTGTTTTTGTTGCTGCTCTTACTGCTGTTACTATTGCTGACATCGTTGATGCTGCTGCTATTGCTGTTGCTGTTGCTACTGCTGCTGTTGTCACTATTATCGATTATGACGCTGTCCCGAGTGTTGTTCCTACAGTTCTTGCTGTTGCTAGTGCTATCATTGTCACTGTGGCTGGCATTGTTTTGCTCCTCTTGAGGCTACTGCTGTGGTTACTGTTGCTGCTGCTGCTGCTGTTTCTGCTGCTGCTGTTGCTATTTCTGTTGCTGCTACTGCTGCTGTTGCTATTGCAGTTACTGTTGTTGCTTCTGTTGGTATCACTGTTGTTGATTATGATGCTGGTGCTGTTACTGCTGTTGCTTCTGCTGGTGTTACTGTTTTTTATTATGATGCTGTTGCTTTTGTTATTGTTACGGCTTTTGCTGTCACTGATGCTGCTGAGGCTGCTGCTGCTGTCATCGCTGTTACTTCTGTTACTGCTGCTGCTGTTCTTGCTGTTTCAGTTGCTGCTATGGTTGCTGCTGTTGTTGTAGAGAACATGGGAGCTCAGCTGAATTGACTGTGCCCCTCCACCTGGAGTCTGAGGGAACCCCCAAGTCACAGGATGATTTGTGTGAGCCCCTGCTGTCCCCCTTCTCAGACTGGACTGGTCCAGAAGCTGAGACAGAACCAGCCACCTCCAGGTGGAGGAGAAACCTTGAGGAGCTAGGTGTCCAGAAGCAGACTATGCCTGATCCAATATTACTATAAATAAGAACAGGTCCAGAGGACGTGGCTGGGAACAACAAAATGAAGGAAGCAGTATTTCTACAATGACTATCAGCAATATCTTGGCATTCACAAAAACAAGGTGTAGAGAAAACATACAAATTGCACGAATGCTTTAGTTGCAATCTTCACTTCCTAAACTGTCGAAAAGTAAATAAACATAGGCAAAAATTATTTCTCAGATTCTATTGGCAGACCTGATGATAGCAATGTCTAGATTTTAAAATCATCATCTTGTACTGATGGTATAGAATTAAATTTAGACTTTATTTATATTCTCTATTACAATAGAAGGGTGGAATGCCCTAAAAAAAGGAACTTGTTTAGGCCAATTCCAATTCTAGAAGAGAATTATAGGAATGACCTCATCCACTTTATTTATTCAACAAGCTCTGCCCACTTTCTCATGAGCAGCACCACCCAGAGCACATTGGAAGATGAATCCTGAATGAGGCTTATGATAACCCACTTGTTATTCCTGATATTTATTACCCACTTTACTTCAGTTTTCAGCCTCCTCATAATTTCTTTCTCTCCCCTCTATTTTTATTTCTTATTGCAGACCAAGGAAAAATAAAGAAAAGATGATTTACCTGCAAGTTAAGACGCTAGATAGTCAATTAAAATAAGAAGAGAGACCATTCCTCATGCCACGGCCTTGCTTTGGTGACGTTGTGGTTGCAAACAGCGGTTTCTTCACTCATCACAAAGCCCGTTCTATCCAACCTTCCTTACCCGGGAGACCCACGCCAGTGGAGTTTGTTGTCCTGCTGTGTAAGAATACTCCTATGGGGCTGGATCCTGCCAAGCTCTTCCAGCTCACTCTATTCTCAGCATTCCTAGGACAATGGCCGTTTGTTTGCTGGAATTTTGGGTTTTTTTTTTTTTTGCCATATTTGTGTTCTTTAATTTGATTTCTTTTCCCACAATGATATCAAACCAGAATACACAGGGGAACTGTGGGCCAGTGAAACAGAATAGAAAAGATCTGACAAACAATAAAGTTGGGAGACAGAGTCTTTTTTCTAAAAGAAATAAAACACCCAGCACAATATTGAGTCGTTCAGAATGTATATAAAGAAATTTAAATAGGCCTTTCAGTATCATAGGTGAGGAAATTTTAAAATATATTGATTATTATCTGAATTAGACCTGAAGGGAACCTCAAATGAAAGAATTAGGAATACAACTTGAATAATCACAAATCCTTCAGTGTTGAGACTGGATAAGTACAAATGTGTAATTTTGACGATGGAGCTTCAGGAGAGGTCAAAAGAGCATTGGTGGCAATATAAATCATAGATGATAATTTTTTAGTCTGGAAAAAATATCTCAACATTTGTGCACTTTAAAATTACGTTAATATTTTATCAAAGTAAAATAGTAAATACTTTTTTTTTTTTTTTAAGACAGAGTCTCACTTAGTCAACCTTGGTAGAGTGCTGTGGTGTCACAGCTCACTGCAACCTCAAATGCTTGGGCTCAAGCTATTCTCTTGTCTCAACCTCCCAAGTAACTGGGACTACCGGTGCCTGCCACAACCCCTGGTTATTTTCAGAGACAGGGTCTCACTCTGGCTCAGCTCTCAAAGCTGTGAGCGCAGGCAATTCACCCGCCTTGGCCTCTCAGAGTGATAGGATTACAGACATGAGCCACTGGGCCCAGCCCCTGTAGTAAATACATTTTTAAAAGCTAAATACCATAAGGGTTATAAGGAAAACAAAATTTCCTTGTCCTATTCACATCTACCAATTCCTCGGATAAATTTTTTAACTATTTAACTTTCTTTTCCTGAGATTTTTCTACATATCTATATAACTTCTTTATGTTGACATTTTTTGATTTTTTAGTTTTAAATATTACCTATCTATTGACTTTTTAATATAAAAGATGAAAATTTAGCTCTCTTCACCTTTCCCCTTATCCTAACATATGGCTTTTCTCTTGCCTTTAAACTTTGTATTGGCACATTTTTAAGTCAGACACTGAACATTCAGCTCATTATGGCTGTTACCACACTGAGCCATATAGTGTACTATGATTATGTGGCCTTTCATTCACAACATTTCTTTCTCCAGAACCTTGGTTTTTACTGCTTTGGATTTTTCCCCATATATTCACCATTAATTTTCCCCCAAACTGACAGAGCAGTAAGTCTCAGCACATTCAAAAGCATCACCCTTGCTTTCCCTTCTCATCTTTTCCGCCTTCCTGATCATTCCCAGCGCCTCCTCTTGTGTTGAATCCCCTGCCTCCTACTTTCAAGGTCATCTCTTTCCTGTTTTTTTCTCTTATTTTCAAGAAGCACATCTTCCGAGGGCTTCCTGAGAAAGAATGCCTGCCTGTCCTTCTTCGTTCTCTTCTTTGGCACCAAGTGGTGAAACCTGAAAAACTACATTTCCCAGGCACTTTACCACCTGACTTCCCTTAAGCCTCCACCAATGAGTTGCACTGGCCAGGGACAGGAAGGGCAGAGCAAGAGAGAGGCCATTTTCCTGGTATCTTGAAGACGTGTCCAGCAACTGCAGTTATAGCAGCTGGTGTCTGGAATCAGAGGATGGAGGCCTGGTCCTGCTCAATGGCACTGGTGTTGTTCTAACAGCCACAGTGGCACTGCACCAATAAGCTCTTGGGCTCCAGCAGGACCAACTACCACATCTTGGTCTTTATGCATAAACCATTTTCTCTCTCTAGCATATCTTCATCTTTTCTACACTATCGATGATTTTGTAAACAAATGCCTACATTAAATTGCCTCTATTTGAAATAACTAGAAGTTTTTCTGTTTTGCTGATTCACTACCAATTAATACTCTGCTTGGTACTGTGAGTAGATGCAGAGACTTGCTGCCCAAAAGTGGGGATCTGGGGTTTGTTAAATGAGGTAAGCAGGATCAAACACACTGATAACTTTGTTGTCAGTGAAGATGGGATACTAATAGTATCTATCCATGGTATGCAGTGGCCAAACAGTTACTTAATGTATTAGCTGTGATTACTTGACATGAAGTGCCTGTTCAAAGTGAGACTTTGGAAGGCCAAGTGATTGTTTAATTCTATCATTACCACTGCTCTGTAAATTATAATCACAAAAACTCTAGGATAAGGCTGGCTTGTTCTGATTCTACTCCAGAAGTTGCAAAAACAAAATAAGAACGTGAAGTCTTTAAACTACCAAGTGGAGGCATTCTCAGAAAACGGGAGAGATCCCTATAATGGCCCTAGAAGAAATTCATCAGATTTATGGAGGTAAGGGCAAACATCAAGGGAAAGCAGATTCAGAAATTGATGCTGTGGGTTATAGACTTGGATCATATGTGAACGCATAGCCCAGTTGTGTCTTTTAAATGAAAGTCACACAACTGGTGGGAAGGGGGAGACTCTGAGAATTGAGGTGGAGATACAAAGTCGACAGAAATGAATTTGAAATTCTTAACCCTCAAATTAAATGCCTCTTGTGTTAGTCTGTTTTAAACTGCTGGAAAGGAATGCCTAAGGCTGGGTTAATTATAAAGAAAAGACATTTATTTGGCTCATGGTTCTGCAGACTGAACAAGAAGCATGGCCCCAGGATTTGCTTCTGGTGAGGACTTCAGGGAGCTTCCAATCAAAACAGAACCTGAAGGGGGAGCAGGCATGTCACACAGCCAGAGAGGAACAAAGAGAAAGAGGAGGTGATGTCAGACTCTTTTCATCAGCAGTCACACAAACTAACGAAAACGAGGGGAAGGCCCCAGCCATTCATGAGGGATCCATCCCCACAACCCAAGCACCTTTCACGCAGGCTCCACCTTCAACATTGGGGATAAATTTCAACATGAGGTTTAGAAAGACCAAACATGCAAACCACATCACCCCGCAAGAGATAAATGGTTAAGCAAATTGTGGTACATATACATCAAGGAATACTACTCAGCAAGAAAAACGAACAAACTATCAATACACACATAACTTACACGAATTGCAAGAGCATTATGCTGAGTGACAAAAGCTAATCTCAAAAGGTCGTTCTTCTTATGGTGCATATTGCAAGAGTACATGTCAAATCTATTAAGAGTATAAATGTCTTAACACAAGAAGTGAATGAGTTGAAGGCTCTGTTAACCAGTTTGATATAAGCATTCCAAATTATATATAAAATCAGCACATTGTACCCCATAAATGCATTAATGTATGCAGTTATGATTTAATAAAAAAATTGTTAAGAGAAAAAAAAAGTCATTCTTGAAACAAAAAACTGTAGATATGGAAAACAGATTACTAGTTGGTTATGGTAGTGATTACACAAATCTACACATGATAAAATGACATAGAACTAGACTCACATACTTCACCAATGTCAGTTTCCAGGTTTGGATATTGTACTATAATTACGTAAGCTGTAACCACTAGGGGTACCTATGTGAAGGGTGCCCAGTACCTCTCTATAGAACCTATAATTATTTCAAGATAAACTTTTAAGAGATAAAAAATTAAAAATAAATGTAATATTTTAAAAAAATTAAATGCCTCAATGAATCCCCAACAATTAAAAAAAAAAAAAAAAAAGATTCTTGGGAAAAAATAAATAAAATCCAAAAAAAAAAAAAAAAAATTAAATGCCATAGGAGCCCAGGAAAAGCTATTTCTCTATAGCAGAATGACTTAAAGCTATTAATCATGTTACCTTTGAAATCTAAAGAAAACTATGGTTCTTCTCCCCAGAAAAATACATAGCCAAAATTTGTACACACTTTAACAGACCTTGCCAATCTGTCAGCCATTTAAGAACTGTTGCTATAAACACAGAGGTTGGCAAACTACAGCCTACAGGTAAAACCCAGCCTGCTCCTCGTTAAGCAAAGTTTTACTGGCACACAGCCACAGCTATCATTTCTGGATCATTTATGGTTTTTTTCAAGCTATAGCAGTAGAGTCGAGTAGTCACTGCAGAAACTCTCTGGACTATGAATCTTGAAATATTTACCAGCTGGCCCTTCATGGAGAAAGTATGCTGAGCCCCTAGAATAATTCTATAACCTGAAGAAGCATTGGAGTAAAAACAGATAAGAGTAGAGAATACAGTATCATTAACTTTCTAAAGTCTGAATTTCACTGTTGGTGTGCCTGGAATCAAATATCAATTTTTATAGGAAAACAGGCAAATAATTAGATTAAAAAAAAAAAAAAGTGGCAATTTAGAAAGAAGGATAAAAAGCTAACATTTATGGAACGTCTTTTGTGTAGGCTGTGCTGTTTGTGAATGTGGCCCAGGGGCTGCCACCCACAACCCAAGATGGGGCTGGGTTACCATCTATCTACCTAGGATCCTGGGCCTGGGGGTGTATCCAAAGCAAGGTAATCCCAGCAAGTCCCCACTCCTGAGAGTCTGGGAGGTGACTTGTGAATGGAAACCCAGGAGACTACCCGTAGTGTTCAAGACAAGCTTGGGAGAATCCCTTACATCCAATGGCCATTTATCAAAATTAGCATTATTTTAATTTAACCTAAAACAAATAATTATTTGCCTTTGATGAGGAATAAAGATCTATAAAAATAGTTCTTCAAACATAAGTTCTTCAAGCTGCTTCTTGAATATACCACATTCACAATTCACTAGTTATGACTTGTGATTTAATTTTTTTTTTTTTTTTTAAGTAGAGCTAGAGCTTAAAACATTCTGAAATGTTCTGAATCTAAATCCTGGATTTTTTTTTTTTTTTTTTTTTTTTTGAGACAGAGTCTCACTTCGTTGCCCTTGGTAGAGTGCCATAGCGTTACAGCTCACAGCAATCACAAACTCTTAAGCGATTCTCTTGCCTCAGCCTCTCAGGAAGCTGGGACTACAGGAGCCTGCCACAATGCCCGTCTATTTTTTGGTTGTAGTTGTCATTGTTGTTTGGCAGGCCCAGGCTGGATATGAACCCACCAGCTCCAGTGTATGTGGCTGGCGTTCTAGCCGCTGAGCTACAGGCGCTGAGCCAAAATCCTGGATTTTTATAGTACATTTTTCTTTACATTTGATTCACCCATGTTTAATTAGGTAACATTTTAAATGATTTATTGACTACTAAGAAAGCATTTAATTTGTACTAATTAATTACAAAATGTAACTCATTTTCACATTTATATTACATAATAACTAAGCAGATTTGGTAATTACAATGCCAAGTTCAATGAGGAAAAACAGATTCAGATTTGGGAGAAAATCCAACTGACCCCTGGTCAGCCCATAACACAGAGGGTGAGAGAGTTTCTGGAATGTTCTCCCTCAGGAGGAGACATGGCAGGGGTGGGGGGTCCCATGAGTGGCCCAAGTACAGACTGGTTTTGTGAGCTTCTCCTTGGCCGGTTCTGATATGTCTAAATAAAACAGAATTGTCTTTATTTCTCTTATACAAGCCTCACTAAAGAGGATAGCATGAGATAAAACACCATACGACTAACCCCCAAGAATAAAACTCTCTTCCCCTGTCCTTGTTTGGTAAATCGTAGCATGAGATCCATGATTAACAAGGACTCCAGCCAACCTGAGTGACCTCCATTAAGTTCTGGAATCAAAAGTGACTTGGCAAAGACAACTTTTCCAAAACAATTTGCCTCTACTTTTTGTCATCAGATAAATGAGTGTTGGCCCAAGATGACATTTTGATGTCATTGGCAACAATTTCTTTAAGGCAAGGAGATGTGGAATGAGAGGCTGCCTCGGTCCAGTCCTCTCCAGCTGCTGTAATTTTCAGGTCTGTGTGGTTTCAATGTCACCTCACTCTACACCTTCCTTGGCTAGTCTAGACTATAAGGAGTCTTGTGCCATGAACGCTTTTCCTGAATCACAGCACACCCAAGGACACCCTTCCACCAGGACTAGTCCTGGGGAGACTGAGGTACCCATCTTCCAGGCTGCCTTCCTCCCTCCCCACAACCCGGCCCCTGGGGTCCATGGCCGCTCTTCTGTGACAACAAGCAATCTCCCTTCAGACCCTTCAGCCTGACCCAGAGTCCAAGGACTCTGCTGTGGAGTGATATGTGGGGCCAGAGGACATTATTCTGTAAGCTAATCTGCCTATGTTATGGAAACTGGCGGTCACTGTCCAGAACCCAAGCCCTGGGTGCCCAGAGGCTCCTAAAAAGCAGCGACTGTCAAGGCCAGGCACCTGCTATGAGTCCCACACCGATGGCTCAGTCCCAGACATGGCTTTTCAGGTGCCCCGATGACACTTTCTTATGGATTTGACTGCCAATGAGGAAAACATACATTATCTTTAGATCTCAGTAAGAAGAATTCTGAAAAAATTTGCATTCGCACTTTGCTTACCCATTGTCCGTAAGCCATCTCTCATCCCCAGGAAAATCATAAGGTATTTACTCCAAAAAATGGATGTTTGGCAACTATTTTATGTCAGGCTCACAGACACCAGGAGTGAAGCCGGGCCCTGACCTCCTGGAGTTCATAATCCTGCAGAGCCACAATTCCAACACAACAAACTATGATGCTTAACTGGAACTGCACTGTGTGGTGTTGCCACGGTCAGAATGCAGCCACCGCACTGCGCTCGGAGTTGACCTTTTCTATTCGCCCGCCCATCGTTGTCTGTTGAATAACAACTCCAGTGTTGCACTGGGCACTGGGACAGGATAAACATGATGGATGTGGGTTTTGTTTCCACAGAGAGAACCGAGGCAGGGAGCCCAGTGATGACAGCACAGTGCAATCAGTGTGCTCTGGGAACAGGAAGAGTGAGCCCTGGGTTCCCAGAGTCAGAGCCCAGTCCTGCCTGCTGAGTCAGGACATGTGTCCCTGGGGAGCTGACATTTAGCTTTTAGCAGACAAGGGTGAAAGTGTGTCCCCGCAGAGACAGCAGCCACAGAGGGGACCCAGCAGGGCAGTGAGCTGGGGAGGAAGCCCCTGTGTGGCTGAGGGACAGAAGTTAAATGAGGAATTTAAGACAAGTCTAGCAATGAGAATGATTCCATAACCACCTAACATAAAACAAACCAGAAACCAACCCAGCATGCTCAGCAGCCTGGGGACATTTAGTAGGAGGACAGATGTCCAGAGACAGTTCTACAGGTCCTGAGATCCTCCATGTCTTAGAGCAAGATACGATCACTACTGTACATAACATCTTCACAAAGCATGAAAGCAGGTGCAAGTGTTGGTAGAGAAAAAGTCGCTTTGGCGTCACTTCAGATCAGATCGCAATTTTCCAGATGCCTTTGTTCTTGTATTTTTGTATAAAAACTGCTGAGTATAACCAAGGCAGAAACAGATTTGAGGGGCTACTCTCACTGTTATCCGGAATTGCAGACTTTTCTGCTTATAAAGTTTGTTCGGATCTTTCCCTGTCTCCGCATGCTGCAGTGACAGGTGGTTGAGCCCCATTTAGGTGACTAACACAAGGACATTAAAAATACTTTCAGAAAGAAAGAAAAAAAGTGTATAGCATTTTAGAAGCAATTCATTCAAAAAGGTAAAAATGGAAATAGATTTAAGATTGCAGGTAGGGATCATTTTTTAATTTTCTTCTTTATAAGTTTGGCATTTTCCCAATTTGCAGTGATGTATGAATTAAAAAAAAAACTTGTTAGGTAACATTCGATGCACAGGAAAGCATGTACGTGGCAAACGGGTTAGTCCTTTGTTCATCTGTCCTCCACCCTCCCACCACTTGAAAGGGAACAACGCTTGCAGACTTTGTCTATACTGTGTCCTTGCTCTTGATTTTTGTCACACACCCATTGCACAAGCACACCCATCTATGTATCTCTGAATGAAAATACACTTCAGTTTACTTAGCTTTTTAAACAGCTATTTTCAGGTGAAATTCAGGTACAATCATAAACTGCACACGCTTAAAGCCTGTGCTTTGATAGGTGAGACACATGTGTGTACTTGTGAATTCATTACCGCAGTCAAGATAATAAACTTGTCCACCATCCCAGAAAGTTTCCTTCTTGTGCCTCCTGTGATCCTACCCACGAAAGGAGCTAAAGAAATTTCACCCCAAAATATGAGTCCCTGGTATAAAGAATATTTTGAACTGAAGGACATTCAAGGTCAAGAGACACAAAGGAGGTTTCTCTCCATCTGCTGAACTGGCCTGGCAGGACTGACTCCACTTCCTCCTTCCTGTTATCTAATCTACAAGCCAATCTATTTCTGCCCCCCATCCACTCATCCTCCCACCAACCTCCCTAGGGACTATCTATGCCTGATACTCCTCAATGCCCCCTCTGAATATAAAGATTATCTGAACTTCGTTGGAAAACTGGCATTTTCTAGAAAATACAATGGAACCATGCTTTGTCACACACCCTTTGCACAAGCACATCCATCTATGTGTCTCTGAATGAAGATACTTTTTTCTTTGACTCAGGGTAATTATTTTGAGATTTGTTATGTACGTTATTGCATATGACAATGGTTCATCCCTGTCTCCTCCAGAATAAACATATGTTTGAAATTTGTAAGAATGGTAAATTGTGTGTGGTCTTCTCTGAAGCACCTTTTGATCACTGGTTGCTAAATTCCACCATGGGGAGCAGACAGAGACATCCCGAATTGTCCACCTGCAGAACAGGCTACAGTGGTGTCCAGTTCTGCTCCTGAGGCCAAGCCCAGTCCGTGTTTCCTGTTGCAGAGCGCGCCAGACACTCTATTATACTAACACGTAATGTGCCATCCCAGGGCCATCACATGATTCATTTCAGTGCCCACCCTCCTGTGATTGAAACTGGAGTTGTTTCCTGTTTTTGTGTTTTATAAACAAGGCACCTCTAAACATTCCCGGGGCCTCTGGACAAGTTTCTGTAGAGAACACACCTAGAAAGAGAATTATTTGGTCATCAGCTATGGAAATGTTCACCCTATAATAGAATTCTTAAGTATTTTTGAAAGTGTACCAATTTACATTCCCACCTGCAGTATCAAAAATTCTCTGTCAATTCACATCTTCACTAATATTTGGTATCATTGTACCAATTGGGTATTTTCATGCTTCTTGCTTTTTGCCAATTAGTGAGTGTAACATTTTTATCTCCTTGTGGCCTTCATTTGCATTTCCTTGATTACTAAGCAGGTGGAGTATTTTTTCACCTGCATATTTGCCATTGTATTCTCTTTTCTGTGAAATGCTTGCTTAAGTGTTTTGGCCTATTATAATAACAATTAAGTTGTTAGTTTCTTTTTAAAAAACTCTTTTTTTTCTCTTTTTAGAGACAGACTCTCACTTTGTCCCCCCATAGAGTGCTGTGGCATCAACCTCCAGCTCTTGGACTTAGGCGATTCTCTTGCCTCAGCCTCCCGAGTAGCTGGGACTACAGGCACCAGCCACAACACCCAGCTATAAAATTTTTTTAATTGATATATAATAATTATAGTGTTCATGGGGTACATAATGATGTTTCAATACATATAATGTGTAGTGATCACATCAGGGTAATTAGCATGTCCATCTTTTTAAACTTAATTTCTTTGTGTTGGGAACATTCAATAGGTTCCTTCTATTTACTAACGCTGTGTAATCTATTATTGTTTAGGCATCCTACAGTGGTGGAGAACACTAGAACGTACTGCTCCCCAGCTGTAATTTAGTGTCCCTCAACAAATTTCTTGCCTTTACCCTTCCCAGCCTCTAGTCCCCTCTGTCCTACTTTTTACTTCTGTCAGATCAACTTTTCTTAGCTTCCACGTCCAAGTGACAACACGGTGCGTCCCTGGCTCATTTCACCTAACAATGTCCTCCAGTTCCATCCACAGCATGAATGACAGGATTTCACTTTTTTTATAGCTGAGTAGTATTTCACTGTGTATGCACGCACATGTGCGCCCGTGCCTATCACATCTTGTTCATTCATCTGTTGTTAAACACCTAGGTTAATTCCATGTCTTGGTTTTTGTAGATAGTTCAGCAGTAAGTATGAGGATGCAGATGTCTCTGCAGTAAACTGCTTTCCTTTCCTTTGGGTATGTCCCCTGTGGTGAGATTTCCAGGTCACATTGAGTTTCATCTGCAGTTTTGTGAGGGCCCCTGGCTCTTCTCCATAGCGGCTGTATTAGTTTACATTCCCACCATAGCCTGTCACAGTTCCCTGTCCACCACACCCTCACCAACATGCGTTATTTGTTGTCTGTTTGATAACAGCCGCCCCAACCGTGGAAGCTATGAGAAGCTGATGTGATAGAAGCCATGCTTCATTGAGGGTTTGCTTCCCACTCTTCCGTGATTGGTGATGTTGAGCACTTCTTCTATACCTGTTAGGCTGGTGTGTGTCTCTTTTTGAGAAATGTCTGTTCAGGTCCTTTGCCCATTTTTAAATCAAGTTGTTTTCTTGCTGTTGAGTCGTTTGAGTTCCTTATACATTTTGAACATTAACCCTTTGTTAGCTGCATGGCTTGCCAAGATTTTCTCCTGTTCTGTAGGTTGTCTTTTCATTCCGTTGATTGTTTCCTTTGCTGTGTAGACGCTTTGTAGTTTGATGTAATCCCATTTGTTTATTTTGGCTTTTGTTGCCTATGTTTTTAAGACCATACTCCAGTCCAATGCCTTGAAACATTTCCCTTGTATTTCCTTCTAGTCGTCTCAAAACATGAGAACCTGTTAGAGATGCAAGTGGGGATTCTGGCAGCCAGCACGAGTGGGTAAATGTGACTTGAAAGTTTCTGGTTTTCCAACCGTAGCCTCAATGTTTCTTACAGATAAACCTTTGCCATTTGCAAGGTATGAGAAAAACTATGAAAATGTGCAGGGTAAAAGCAAAACAGATCTTTTATGGACATTCTCAGCAGTGTTGATTTGACCAACCAATGCTCAGCGAGTGCCTAACACGTGCAAGCTCTGTCCTGGGCATGAGGATACCGCAGAGAACAAGGCAGAGTCTATTCCTGGGTCTCAGAGTTCACACTGTAGCAGAAACTAATTGAACACACTCATCTAAAGCAAAGACTGAGACAAGAAGGCACTTCACAAAGGGCAGCCCTGAAGGAGAATGAGCATCATAAGGAGCCTGGGAGCTGACAGCCGCCCTGGAGGAAACATCAGCACTCTGGGAGGCCGAGGAGGGCAGATTGCTTGAGCTAAGGAGACCACCCTGAGCAAGACTGAGACCCTGACTCTTCTAAAAATAGAAAAACTAGCCAGGCATCATGGTGGGAATCTGTAGTCCCAGCTACTCAGGAGGCTGAGGCAGGAGAATCACCTGAGCCCAACAGTTTGAGGTTGCTGTGAGCTGTGACACCACAGCACTCTACCAAGGGTGACAAAGTGAGACTCTGTCTCAAAAGGAAAGAGCCAAGAAAGGGGAAGGGAGGGGGGAGGTTAGGGTGAAGGGAGGGAAATGGGTGGGGCCACACCTACGGTGCATCTTAGAATGGGTACAGGCGAAACTTACTAAAGGCAGAGTACAAATGTCTACATATAATACAATAACTAAGAAAATGCCATGAAGGCTACGTTGAACAGTTTGATGAAAATATTTCAGATTGTATATGAAACCAGCACATTGTACCCCTTGATTGCACTAATGTACACAGCTATGATTTA
>CAUYPK010154378.1:0-13042 GCA_963574355.1 Loris lydekkerianus | reverse complement strand
TTTATTTTTTAATTTAAAAATTTTTGTTAATAATAAAACCAACAAAAAAATTACAAAAAAAAAAATAAAAAACAAAAACAAACAAAAAAAAAAAAAAAAAAAAAAAAAAAAAAAAAAAAAATTCTCAAATAGCTAAAAACTGCAGGAACTTCAGCAACAAAGAAGAGGAGTAAATAATACTAGAGAAAATAGTAACAAAATAGAAAATAAGAATAAAAATTTTTAAAACCCAAAAATTAAAAAAAAAATACATATATAGCGGAAGGGACCAAGTTTAATAGGAATATGTATGTTGCAATATGTCTTCAGGATACCAGGTGGTGCTTAGATTTTTTCAGGAGACAGAGAATACAGCCAGCAACATCTGTGGTTCTTATTCCTAACTGAGTTTCCCTCAGTGATCATCTGATTGTTTCCCCAGCATTCAGACCCTGCTTGTTTGGGATCTTAAAAATCTCCATAATCCTTCCATAACAGGTCTCTCAATGTCCTCTGATACCAGTTCCCATGGGCTGAGGGTGTCCTTCAGCCTGACCTAAAAGTGGAGTTGTGATACCAGCAGGCAGAACTAAGGCGGCTGTGCTTTAAGCTCCTGCTAAGACATTCTAACAATGTTCCCAGATCTCCCTGGCCACTGAAATCTTCCCAGGGTGCCTGTGTTGCCTGCCACCAAACAGATGGCAAATCCACTCCAACTGATATTTAAATGTGGATACTGTATACTGTTCAAGTCTACCCACTTTTCCAAGCTTTCCACTCAATGTGTAGCTTCCCTCACCTCTATGGGGGAGGCTGGTTGATCCTGGAAGGTGACAATTACTTGCCTATTGAGTCAGATTTCCACCATTCTTGATCACACGCTGTTATCCAGGTCACCATCTCCTTGCTGTGGTCCCTGAGGTACAATTCTGGGTAAGGTCCTCATGGCAGTTATGTCTGGGGTCTCGTTTTTTCCCTAGTAGTACTAGCAGAGCTCAGCTGAATGATTCTTCTCGTCCACCATTTTGCTCTGCCCCCCACCTGAAATACCAACTCTTTATTTCATTGATCTTTTATATTTTTGTCTTTATATCTGTACTGATAATTTTACTTGATTTCTTCTACTAATTTTTATTTTAGTACTTAATTTTTTAGAACATTGAAGTGCAATGTTGGGATCTATATTGAGATTTTTCTTCTTTATTATGTAGGTCCTTCTTAGGATCTCTTTTTCTGTACCTGATAGGTTTTGTATATTGTGCTTTCATTTTTCTTTGAGCAAGTTCTTATTTTTCCTTGCAATTTCTTCATTGAGGTATCAATTATTCTGGGGCATGTTGCTTAATTGCTATGTACGTGTAAAATTTCTGAAGATCCTGCTGTTATTTATTTCTAGTTTTATTCCATTGTAGTCCAAAAAGATGCTTGATAGGATTTGGATATTCTTATATTTGTGTTGCTTTGCAGTCTAATATATGTTTTTTGCTGGAAAATGTTTCCAATATAGTTGAGAAGAATATGTAATCTGTAGTTGTTGGATGCAATGTTTCGTAAAGATCTATTAGGTTTATTTTGTCTCACATGTAATTTAAAACTGAATTTTCATTATTGGTTTTTAATCTGAATAATCTGTCTATTGCCGAAAGTGTGATGTTGGAGTCCCCTACTAATATTATAATACAGTAAATCTTCCCCTTCCCTCAACCTTCCTAATGCCATGACCCTTTAATACAGCTCCTCATGTTGTGGCAATTCCCAACCATAGAATGATTTTCGTTGTTACTTCATAGCTACTTCATAACTGTAATTTTGCTACTGTTATGAATCATAATATAAATATCTAATATGCAGGATGTATTTTTATTGTTACAAAGGGGTCACAACCCTTGAGAACTGTTGCTTTAGATCTATTAGTATTGTTTTTAATGTGTGCATATATACTTATAATTTACAATTTGTATGCTCTCCTGATTAATTGATATCCATATCATTATATAATGGACTTCTTTCCCTTTTAGTAGTTTTTGATTAAAGTCTGTTTTATCTGATACAGTTATAACTATTCTTGCTGCCTTTTAGTTCCTAATTGCATGGGGTATCTATTTCTATCTCCTTAATTTTAGCCTAGGTGTGTCTTTACAAAGGAAGTTAAGTCTCTCTTAAAAGACATATTGTAGGGTCTTTTTTATTTCAAATTAATATGAGGGTTCATATGTTTAGGTTACATTGTTTTCAATTCCAAGGTAAAATTCAACTTTTAATTTAGCCCTTCATGTAGGGCTCCTGCTAAACATCCTCACATTGTGTGCATTAGGTGAGATTTCTCCGATTATCCTCTCTTCTCCTGCTAATCTTCCTCCCACTACCTCCTCCCATTTTCCTCCTCTACCCTGCTCCTTGCTAGAATATACTATACTTGTGCTTAATCTTTCTTATGGGCGTGTAGTTCTTTGTATATTGTTTTCACATTAGCACTGAGTACACTGGATACTTTTTATTCATTTCTTGAGATACTTTACTAAAAATAATATGTTTCAACTCCATTTAGGTAAATAAAAAAGATGTAAGTCTCCAATTTTTCTTATGTCTAAATAGTCCTCCATAGTATACATATGCCAGTTTTTTAATCCATTCATGTGTCTATGGGCATCTTGGTTGCTTCCATGACTTGGCAATTGTGAATTGAGCTGTAGTAAACATTATAGTTCAAATATCTTGGTAGTAAAATTTTTTTTTCTTCTGGGTAGATACCTAGTAATGGGATTTCAGGATCAATTAGAAGATTGACTTCTAGATCTTTAAGAATTCTCCATAGGGTGGCGCCTGTGGCTCAACGGAGTAGTGCGCCAGCCCCATATACTGGAGGGTGGTGGGTTCAAACACAGCCCTGGACAAAAACAAAAACAAAAACAAAAACAGAATTCTCCATACTTCTTTCCATAAAGGTTGTATTGGTTTGCAATGCACCAGCAGTGTAGAAGTGTTCCCACATACATGCTAGAATCTGAGGTATTGGGAGTTTGAGATGTCGGCTACTCTTACTGGAGTTTAGGTGATATCTCAGAATTTTTTTTTATTTAAATTCCTTTGATGATTAGACACAATGATTATGTTGGCCATTCATCTGTCATCTTCAAAGAAGTTTCTGTTCCAGTCTCTTACCACTGAAGTTTTTTTTTTATATAACTTAAGTTCTGGATATTGTGTTTATCATCCCTTTGTCACATTCATAACAGGTAAATACTTCTCCCATTCTTTTTTTTTTTTTTTTTTTTTTGGATAAAGAGTCTCACAAGGTCACCCTTGGTAGAGTGCTGGTCATGTCACAGCTCAGATCAGCCTCAAAACTCGTAGACTTAAGCAATTTTCCTGCCTCAGCCTCCCAAGTAGCTGAGACTACAGGGACCCGCCACAATGCTCAGCTATTTTTTTGTTGTAATTGTCATTGCTGTTTGGGAGGCCTGGGCTGAGTTCAAACCCACCAGCTCTGGTGTATGTGGCTGGCACCCTAGTCACTGAACTACAGGCACCAAGCCACCTTCTCCCATTCTTAAGACTGTTTATTTTCTTTGGTTGTGATACCCTTAGCTGTATAATAGCTTTCTTTATTCTTTTTTTTTTTTTTTTTTTTGAGTTTTTGGCCATGGCTGGGTCTGAACCTGCCACCACTGGCATATGGGGCCAGTGCCCTACTCCTTTGAGCCACAGGTGCTGCCCTGTAATAACTTTTTTTTAGCTTAATTATGACCCATTTATTTATTTTTGGTGTTGTTGCAATTGCCAAGGAAGTCTTCATGAAATCTTTTACCAGGCCAATTTTACAAGTGTTCCCCCTACACTCTTTTCTAGAACAGAGGTTTGTTTTTTTATCCATTCAGTCATACTGTCTTTCAATTGGACAATTTAATCCATTACATTCAAAGTGTTTATTGATAGGTAAGAATTTACTATTGTTATTTGTTGGTTTCTTTTTATTATTCTTTGAATCATTTATTTCCCTCTTACTATCTTCCTGTGTACTTATATGCTTTTTCTTGTAGTATATTTTGATTCCTTGCTTTATATTTCCAGTGAATCTATTACAGAATATTTTGTATTTTTGTGGTTACCCCAAGGCATATAGAAAATATCTTGTAAGCAAGATTGAAAAAAATTAAAAATCTTATAAATAATTATAAGAAGTTATTTTAAGGGCAGCGCCTGTGGCTCAGTGAATAGGGTGCTGGCCCCATATACTAAGGATGACAGGTTCAAACCATTTGAACCCGGCCCCAGACAAACTGCAACAAAAAATAGCCGGACATTGTGGCAGGGGCCTTTAGTCCAAGCTACTCGCGAGGCTGAGGCAAGAGAATTGGCTAAGTCCAGGAGTTGGAGGTTGCTGTGAGCTGTGGCACCAGGGCACTCTACCGAGGGCAACAAAGTGAGACTCTGTCTCAAATTAAAAAAAAAAAAAAAAGTTAATTTAATATAACATTTTAACTTTGATCACCAAAAATGTTAAAATATCCCAAATCTTTATTTAAATTCCCTTTCCTCCAAATTTTTAATTTTGAATACCACAATTTTTATATTGTATATCCCATAACAAGTAGTTATAGCTGTTATTGTTTTTATTGTCTTTTTCTTTTAATAATAATTTATAAGATATGAATGGATTACATTCTACTATTAAAGTATTGAATTTTCTGAATTTGACTGTATACTTAATTTTGCTGCTGAGTTTTATGTCTTCAGATATTTTCACATTACTCATTACCAGTTTTTCTTCAATCTGAAAAACTCATTTTAGCATTTTTTTCTTCTTTTAACATTTCTTATTAGGCATGTCTGATGTCTGTTGACTATTTCCCTTCCATCATGTGAAAGCTTAGAGGGGGATGTAATTGGATATTTCTTTTTTATCAGATAAATTATGCTTTGTTCAATCTGCAGCTTGTTAGGCTATGCTAACAGTTTCCCTTACTAAGGAGAACAGAGATTAGTGTGCCTATTTTAAAATGTTAACTTTTCCCTTCTCCTTCATGAAGCACAAAAATAATTTTCTCAGATTTTCATCTCACAATCCTGGAGTGAGAAAGTCTAGAGGTAAATCTTGCAAAAGTCAGGGCCCACTAAGACTGGGCCACATTAGAAACATTAACTCAAATTTGTTTTTTCATTTGGTACATCCTCTTTTTCATTAATTTTTTATTAAAATCATAGATGAATACATTTATTCTGTAAAATGTGATGATTTGATATACAACGTGGAATGGTTAAACAAAACTGATTAACATCACAATCACTTCACTTACTTATTTCTTATGGTAAGACATTTAAAATTTACTCTTGGTTAATTTTATAAAACCCCTCATTGTACACATTAGGTGAGATCTCACAAAATTCCTCCGCTTCTCCCACCAATACCCTCCCCTCTTCTTCTCCTCTCCCCGACCCTCTCCTCTTCCCCTTGCTAGACTATATTTTTGTTTAACATTTGTATGAGTGTGTGTTTATATATTGGTTTCATAATAGTATTGAATACATTAAATACTGTCTTTTCCATTCTTGAGATACTTTACTACGAAGAATGTGTTTCAACTCCATATACATAAACATGAAAGATGTAAAATAGTCATGATTTTATGCAAAACAGTATTTTGTGGTATAAATATACCACAATTTGTCTATCTGTTCATGGGTTCATTGGCATTTGGATTGCTTCTTCAACCTGGCAATTATGAAATGGGCTACAATAAACATTCTGGTGCAAAAGCCTTTGTGGTAAAATGATTTTTGTTCTTCTAGGTAGATACCTAGCAATGGGATTGTGGGATCAAATGGAAGATTAACTTTTTGTTCTTTGAGGATTCTCCATATTTATTTTCATATAGGTTGTATTAGTTTGCAATCCCCCCATCAGTGTAGAAGTGTTCCTTTCTCTCCACAATCACCTCAGCATTTGTAGTTTGGGGAATTTATAATGTGGGCTAATCTCACTGGAGTTAGGTGATGTATCAAAGTGGTTTCAATTTGTAATTCTCTGAAAATTAAAGATGAGCTTTTTTTTTTTCATGTGATTGTTGGCCATTCATCTGTCATCCTCAGAGAAATCTCTGTTCAAGTCTCTTGCCCGTAGAGAAATGGGGTTATTTTCTCTTTTCTTATTAATTTGAGTTCTGTGTAGATTCTGCTTATCATACCTTTGTTAGAATATTGACATGCAAAACTCTTCTTCTATTCTGAAGGCTGTCTGTTAGCTCTAGTTTCAGCGTCCTTAGCTGTGCAGAGAATTTTTATCTTGATCAAATACATTATTTATTTTTAGTTTTGATGCAATTGCTAGGGATCCTTCCCAATAAAATATTTTCCCAGGCCAATATCTTCAAGAATTTTCCCTGTTTTCCCTTCTAGTATTTTTAATAGTTTCATGTCTTAAATTTAAATATTTTATCCAGCAAGAATCAATTTTTTTGTTCAAAGTGAGAGGTGTGGGTCCAGTTTGAATCATCTACAGGTGTCTAACCAGTTCTCTCAACACCATTTGTTGAATAAGGATTTTTTTCTCCAATGCATGCTTTGGATAGGCTCGTCAAAAATAAAATGACGATATGTGGCTTGGTACATCTCTAGATTCTCTATTATATTACATAGATCTACATCTCTATTTTTGTGCCAGTATCATGCTGTTTTGATCACTATAGATTTGTAGTATAACCTGAAGCCTGGTAATGTGATGCCTCCTGATGTGTTCTTATTTCTATGAATTGTGTTGACTATTCAGGAGTTTTTCTGCTTCCATATAGAATAAAGTACTATTTTTTCAAGTTCTTTAAAGTATGACATTGGTGTTTTGATGGGTATTGCCTTAAATGTATAGATGGCTTTGGGTAGTATAGACATTTTAGCAATGTTGATTCTTCCCAACCACAAGCATGGTATGTTCTTCCATTTGTTAACATCTTCTGCTATTTCTTTTCTCAGGATTCACTTGTTTTCTTTATAGAGATTTTTCACATCTTTTGTTAGACATATTCCAAGGTATTTAATCATCTTTAGCACTACTATAAAAGGAATAGTCCTTTATTATATTCTTGGCTTGACTATTGTTATATATAAAGGCTACTGATTTGTAGGTATTAATTCTGTATCCCAAGACACTTCTATATTCCTTGATTACCTTCTAAGAGCTTCATAGATGAGTCCCTGGGGGTTTCCAAGTATAAGATAATGTCATCCATGAAGAGTGACAGTTTGACCTCCTTTGTCCCCACTTGAATATCCTTGATCTCCTTCTCTTGCCTGATTTTGATGGCTAGGACTTCCAGCACTATGTCAAATAGCAGTACTGACAATAGGCATCCTTGTCTAGTTGCACATATGAATGGCAATGCTTTCAATTTTACTCTAATTAATATGATATTGGCTGTAGATTGCTGTAGATGGCCTCTATTGGTTTAAGAAATTTCCCATCTAAGCCTATTTTACTAAATGTTCTAATCAATAAAGAATGCAATATATTATCAAAAGCCTTTCTACATCAATTGAGAGAATCATATGGCCTTTGTTTTGGATTTTATTTATGTGGTGTACTATATTTTTAGAACATATTAATCATACCTTAGGGCACAAGTCTAACCTTAACAAATTTGAAAGAATTGATATTATTCCTTGTTTCTTTTGGACCATCAAGGAATAAAAGTTGAACTCAAGAGCAAGAGAAATCTTCATACTTAATAAGAATCATGGAAGTTAATAATGTTAGGTTGAATGGTAGCTGAGTAAAAGATGAGATTAAGAAAGAAATCAAGGGGAGGGGTAAGATGGCAGACTTGGAGCCAGCTTTCAACAGAAGCTTCCATCCAGAGGGAAGGATAATGAGCAGAAATTACCAAATAAAGCTGAAGATTGGGAGCCAAGCTGAGAGAGATGAGTGATAACTGCATGTCACCTCTGCTGAGGCAACCTATGACTCCAAGGAAGCAAATTTCAAGTACATAACCCATGCCAAAGACAAAGAGTGTTCATCTCCTTCCCCAACATTTTTTTTTTTTTTCTCACTGTGAGATCTTCACAAGCAAGCAATGAACTTGTATCACCCTCTTGTATCACCCCATGGGAGGGAGTTGCTGGAAACAGGGACTACTGCTCCAGAGGGACCCTGGAGAAGGATGCTGCTCTGAGCCTGGGCATTCTCTATCCAGGCATGAAAGTTGAACAAACGTTTTCCCTGCCATTTTGAACTCCCAATACAGCCCTCCCCCCTCTTCTGGCAGTCCAGAAGCCTAACCTCTGCAGAGACCGGAATGTCTGAAGTGCATTGCCAAGACTGGGAATTTCAAGGGCTGTGGTAGTGAAGCTGTGCTGTAATAGTGAGCCCAGTAGTAGTACAGACTGGCAATGTTGGGAGGCTGTCAGTCTTGGCTCTACAAAAGTGTATACCAGCAGCAGATGAAGACTTGCTAGCCATGGGAGCCTCTGAGTCAGCTGCAAGAGCCACCTGTGCTAGCTGCCATATGATGTGACTGAGCCACCCATGTAAGCTGCTATGGGACCTGCCTCAGCTGCTGCAACAACTGCCAGAGCCATGGGAGCCATGAAAACCCCTTAGGAGCCACACAGCGACACCTCCCACAAAGCTTCAGTCATAATAGAGCAATCCCACTGGGGACTAATTTTGGAGAGACACCTCCCCAACTCTGAGGACTGCCAGAAGAGTCAGACCTTGCCATATAGAGACACCAGAGCTGCAGAGCAGCTGAGGTAAAGGTGCAGTGGCAGATGGAGAAAAACATTTGCTAACTTGTTATCCTCAGGTTTGGACTGAGCTCAGGTAAAACACTCCCCAGTTCTCATTGAGTACCCGAGGCAGGTAGGCATCAGCTCCCCCTACCGGCTGGTGGCACAGGGTGATGGATGGGCTGAGGTGGCATTGACTTTCCTTTGACTCTGGCAGGTACAAAGCCCTGGCACATTTGCTTATTGGAGGAAACTGGGCCACAGCCCCATGGAGTTACCAGTGACTGGGGATGAAGGAGGTTCAAGGCGGGGAAAGAGGCACAAGCACCCCTGGCCCAACTATTCTCTTGGGCAGGCTTTTCTGACTCCATGGAGCACCAGAGCAGGCAACACTTGTGTGCCAGTAGACCCCTGTTATCTATTCACTGGAGAACTTTTGAACACTCCCACCTGAGAATTGGTGTTGACTGGGCCAATTGGTTTGGAACTCTTGACCTGGGACAATCACCTGAAGACACTCCAAGGTGGTAGCCTTGTTGTGTTGTAGTAGGAAGGTTGGATTTTCCTCTTCCACTTGTTGCCCATGGTGGGGAGGGTGTATTAGTTGCTTTTACTTCTGCAAAGCTGAGAATGCAACCCAGAGTCACTGATTCACTAGGATTGGACAGAAACCAGCTGAATATAAGACAAAGACACCAGGCCCATTACATCAAGCAGTTCCCCAGAGTATCAGGCTGTAGGGGAAAAGCTGCAGTCACCAGTCCTAGTCTTTGGCAAAACATTGGTTAATCACATTTCCAGGTGTCTTAAGTCCAATTTCACCTTACCTGCACATTTAATAAAATGGTGAAAAATAATCATGGGGTGGAATCAGTGGAAAAACTCTGGCAACATGAATAATCAGAGTACATCAACCACCCCAAGGAACGACAAAGCAGACACACCAGATGATACCATTCATAAACAAATACCTCAGATGTCAGGAATCAAGTTTAGAATTTGAATGGCAAAGAAAATAGAATAGAAGTAAAGTAGGAATTAGAAATTCTAGGAATAATTCAAAATTTGTCTCAATAATTCAATGAATTCAAAAACAAAACCACCAAAGATTTTGACACATTGTGAAAAGAATTTGAAGCCCTCCAAGATATGAGAAATACAGGAGAATCCCTCAGTAAGAGAACGGAGTAGGCAGAAGAAAGGATTTCTGACACTGAAGACAAAAATTATGTATGCTCCAAAATGCTCAAAGAGGGAGAGAAGTTGAGAGTAAAAATGGATCATTCTCTCAGAGACCTGAGGGATAACTCCAAAAAAACAAACATTCACCTTATAGGAATTCCTGAAGGTGATGTGATTGTTCTGAAAAGGCACAGATAATCTTCAATTATCTCCACTCCAAGAGATAATCAAGGAGGACTTTCCAAACATGGCAAGAGATACTGAAATTCAGATAGCAGACAGTTTCAGAATCCCAGCATGACTCAACTCAAATATGGCTTCTCCCAGACACATTGTAATTAACTTTGCCAAAGATAACATGAAGGAGAAAGTTTTACAATCAGCCATATGTCAGAAAAACCTAACCTACAAGAGGAAGAATATTAGAATGACTTCCAGTCTCTCTGCTGAAACTTTTCTTACCAGAATCGAATGGTAATCGACCTTCAACCTCGTAAAACAAAACAACTTTCAACCACAGATCCTGTACCCAACTAAACTGAGCTTCATTTATGATGGAGAAACTAATACTTTAATGACATTCATGTGTTGAAAAAATTTGTTATAACTACACCAGCTCTCCAGAACATGTTTACCCATCCTTCATAATGACCACAACAATGCTCTACCACCAAAATAAACTCACACAGAAAATTTTGATCAAAACTCAACTTCCACAGTGCTGAAATGATTAAAAATGTCCACTGCACTTTTGAAAAACTCAACAGCCAAAATACTACCAGGCTTATCAATACTCTCAATTAATGTGAATGGTTTAAATTGTCCTCTACAGAGGCACAGGTTGGCTAACTGGGTACAAAAACTCAGTCCAGATTTCTGCTGAATACAAGAATCTCATCTTACCTTTAGAAATAAATATAGACTCAGGGTGAAAGGGTGGACATGTATAACTCAGGCAAATGGAAATCAAAAAAAAGCAGGTGTTGCAATTTTATTAACAGATACACTATAAGAGGCTTTAAACCAACAAAAGTAAGGAAAGATAAGGATGGTGGTCACTTCATATTGGTTAAGGGTAACACTCAACATGATGAGGTTTCAAATATTATTATTTATCTTGTTTTGCACAATCTCAAATCTGTTGGCATAAAAGTAGCACTTCTCCTGCAAAAATAAACGAATGCCTCCCTTTTTGGCAGTTAATAGGTCTAATCCCCTTCTTGTTGGAACAAGTATTTAAAGTCTCTTGCCGAAACCCAAATGGGTTTTTTCTGGGTTTTTTTTTTTTTTTCCCACCTTTCTTTTTTTTTTTTTTAATTATAGATAAAAATATGCACCATAGATGTGGCCCGACCCATTACCCTCCCTCCACCAAAACCTCCCCCCTCCTTTCCTCTTCCTTGGTCCTTTCCCCATAGTCTTGTGGTATAGTTGGGTTATAGCCTTCATGCGAAAGCTATAGTTTAGCTTCATAGTAGGGCTTAGTACATTGGATACTTTTTCTTCCATTCCTGGGATACTTTGCTAAGAAGAATATGTTCCAACTCCATCCATGTAAACATGAAAGAGGTAAAGTCTCCATCTTTCTTTAAGGCTGCATAATATTCCATGGTATACATGTACCACAATTTGCTATAACTCCTGTTTCCAGTTTTCTATGGTTCTTTACAAACGAAAAAATCTTTTACACATTTTTCATTAGAAAGTAAAAAATTGATTATTTTCATCAAGTGATGCTTTGACTTTTTTATAAATGATTAAAAATTTTAGGATACAAAGAATTAGGTTACAATGTTTGCATTTTAATGCTAATTCTATTTCTTAAAAATATTTTTGGGTGGCGCCTGTGGCTCAAATATATATATATATATATATTTTTTTTTTTCCTGTAAAGTAAAATACTATAAAATAATATAATAAATAATAATAATATAATATACAGTAAATATATATATTTACTGTAAATCTCTGCTTATCTAAAAATAATGACTTGATGAAAATAAAGGTCAGGTGTCATACATTTCTTTTTTAATTAATTTTTGAATTTTCAGGATGATCTTCTTACCTCTTTTTTATTTTTAATTTTGGTGGACACACAAGTTTTTCATATTTGGGGGATACTTATGATATTTTGATATAAGTGTATGATGCACAATGATTGAATCTGAGTAATTTAGATCTCCATCACCTCAAACATTTATCACATTTTTTGTGATTTGAACAATTCTATATCTTTTTAATTTTTTTTTCCTTTTATTAAGTCCCATACACATAGATCATGAATACATTTATGCATTTGTGGGGTATGATGTTTTGATTTTTTATACAATTTGGAGTCCTTACATCAAACTAATCAGCATAGCTTTCACCTCATTTACTTAATTGTTCTGTTAAGACATTTATGTTCTATTCTTGATAGATTTGACTTGTACCCTTGCAATATGCTGGTGGGAATGCAAGCATTCTATATCTTCTAGCTATTTTGAAAAATACAAGAAGTTATTTTTAACTATACTTACCATATTGTGATCTTGACCATAAGGACTTATGTCTTCTAACTAGCTTTTTTACCCATCAACCATTCCTTCTTCTTTACTCATTCCTCCCATCTTTCCCATTCTCTGATAACTATCAAACGAAATCTTCTGTGAAATCAACTTTTTTGACATTAATATTTTTTAATTATTGTGAGTACAAAATCATGTGTATTTTTGAGGTACATTTTTGATGTTTTGATATAAGCATACAATGCATAATAATCAAATAAGGGTAATTAGAGTGTCCATCACCTTGGATATTTATTATTTCTTTGTGTTAGGAACAATTCAGTTCCACCCTTTTAGTTATTTCAAAATATGAAATAACTTAATGTTGATTGCAATCACTTTATTGTGCTATCAAATATAGTTCATTCTATCTAACTATCTTACTATAATATTGCATTCATTAGCCATCCATTCCCACTTTATCCCCCCTCTTTTTAACCCTTCCTAACCTTTATTTTTATTTTATTTTTTTTTTAGTTACATGTTTATATTTTATTCAATTTTATTTTGTAATACAAATGGAAAGATATATATGTATGTGTGTGTGTGTATACAAAACCTCATTCAAATAACATCATCACTAAGAATAATAAACTTGGGTGGCACCTGTAGCT
>CAUYPK010154375.1:0-24291 GCA_963574355.1 Loris lydekkerianus | reverse complement strand
ATAGAAAATTGCTCATAAATTTAACTAAATAATTATGGTAAAAAACACCTAACAAATACAATATAATGCGCTTTTTTTTTTTTTTTTTTTTTTTAACTAACCTCTCTAATTCAGAATGTTTTTCTTATTTAGTTTTTATTTATTGTTCTGAACATTACTAATTTATAAGTTTTAGCCATTGAATTTGACAGCTGCTAAAAAGAGCTATATCTGGGCTGGAATCCCGGATTTGCTACTAAATTGGTTGTATGACCTTGGAGAAATCATTTAACCTCTCTAAGTTTCAATGTTCTCATCTATAAAAAGGCAATTACAATAGCATCTTCCTCTTACTGTTGTAATGAGGCGTACACGAGGCAACGTACCAAAATTGCTTAACACATTTACCAAGCCCATGGCAAATACTTAATAAATGGTAGATGTTACTACTATCCTCTAAATGCAAAAAGAATAACTCATCCAGTTGAACCAGTTTTTCATTGAGGACTGAATTCTCACAGCTAGAAAGAATGGGAAGGGTTCAGAATTTGAATTCAAATAGAGTCAAGTGCCAATCTTCTTTCTGCCACTTATGGGTAGTATGGACTTGGTTTCCTTTTTGCCAAATGAGGATAATAATACCTACCCCACTGATTTCTTGTGAGGAAATTAATAAAGTGCTTGAAACAAAAGTGATTCATAAATATCAGTTGCCACTATTAAAATATTATTTTAAATAAAGAATTCCAACTTCACAGATCAAGAGTTCCAGGTACTAAGAGAGGATACCCAAGGTCAATGCCAGCTGGACTTAGAATTCTTCCTTTTGGGTCAGAATTCAGACAGCCCTCAAACACCTGATTGGAATGTGACAATTATGATTAACAAAATGCATCCTAAAGCCTAGACCCCCCAAAGGCAGAGGTCATTTTTACAGCACAGATGTTTACCCGTGCGTCTCAATCTTCCCTCTAGCCCAAAGCCTTTGCATCCACTTTCATAATCATTTATTATCAGCTTATGCCTGATCCTGCGTTAGTCCCTGTACGTCACACAAAAATCAATAAACTGAGTCTTGGATCTCTTTCCTCTTAGTCCACCTTCTTGGAGGCCAGTGGGTGACTTATTCAGTCCCATGGCTTTAAATACACCTAAACGCTGACAACAACCAAATTTATTTCTTCACAGCCATCCTGTCCTTTGACCTCGTATGTCATATTTTGGTAAATAGCCCCCAGATTTATTCATGATGCAAGCCAGAATCAGAGGGATCTGTGACATTTCCTTCACACCTACACCCAAGGCATCGGCAAGTATCAACAGCTCTACCTTCAGCGTGTGACCCCAACCCAACCTCTTCTCACCAATCCTCTTTGACTATTGCTCTACCTGCCAACACCAGTCTCTTGCCTGGCCAGCGTACCAGCCTCCTGATCGAGCTCTCTGCTTTGACGCTTGCCTCCAGGACAACACCTACAACAATGCAGCACTACCCTAGGGATGCCATTCACAGAGACTTCCATGTGGAGAGTGTCCCTGGAGTTGTGCAATGCAGTGGCCCTAACTGCCTTGTTGCAGGCTATTCTCCATGGAGTAGACTTTTCACATTTAAGACAAGGCCTATTGCTGTTCTGCTCGGCACTCTTTCCACACTTAGCATAATATCTGAAGTCCTACAGGTCCAGGCTCCAGGATGCACATCCAGCCTCATTCAATTCTCTTCCCTTCTCACATTGTGCTCTTGGCATACAGATCTCCTTGCATGTACTCTACCACCCCAAGTCCATTCCTACCTCAGGTCCTTGACCTTGCTGGTCCCTCTACTGTGACACTCTTCTCATGTAATTGCATGACGTGTACTCCCATTTTAATCAAGTCTTTGCTAAAATATTCCTTTCAGAGAGGGCTTTCTGGATTATGTACGATTTAATTTGATATTCTCTTATTTCCCCTGTGTTCGTTTTCTTTATAGAATTCACTCTGCCTTACGTTATATATTTACTTGTTTATTTGGTTGTTCTCTGTCTCACTCATATGCAGTGTCTCTTCATGAGGGTAGAGATTTTGTCCATTTTTTTCTATTTCCCAGAAGGGGTAGAACATAGTAAATGTTCAATAAATATTGACAGGCTGAATGAATATTCCTTCGTCCCTCTGTTGAATAATTATTCACTAAGAAGCAACTCTGTGCTGGCATCCCACACACACTGCTCCCATTCCATCTTGCAATCATGTGATCTTCATTTTTAAGAGTTTGGAGTTTTGTGGATGTGGAGATGGTGAGTCTGAGCCACAGGAGGTTACCAAAGTCTGATGGGCTCTCTCTTGCCCTTGAGATTTCTATGCTAACAAATCATCACCACCCCGCAATCTATGCTGGCCAGTTGCACACATATATGGGACAGTTGATAAAATAAAAAATGGGAAAATGAGTTATGACAATAGGTACAATTTATTGTGGAAGTATGTTATTTTAGTCAGGTTTGTTGCAATAAAAAACAACTTCAATATCTGAGAGGCTCATGACCACCAATACCTATTTCTTGCTTATATTATATGATGGCTGTGGATCAGCTGGGCTCAATTCAGCTCATATGTCTTCTTCTTCTTTTTTTTTTTTTGTTTTCATCAGCAAATGGATATATTTTTATTTTTATTTGGGAAAATACCAGGAAGGCTATGTTAACTATTATGATGAAAATGTGTCAAATGGTCTGTGAAGCTAGTGTATGATGCCCCATGACCATATCAATGTACGCAGCTATGATTTAATAAAAAAAAATTACAAAGCACAATATTTGCAAGGTAAGAATCATATGTCTTCTTATTCCAAAACCCGAATCAAGGATTGGCCACTATCTGGAACATCCTGTGGTCATGGTAGAGGTGAGAGTGACAGGTGTCAAGCTAGGCCATATAAGCACGATTAAAGCTCCTGATTGGATTCGACAAGTGTCAGATATTTCTGATATTCCATTGGTCAAGGAATATAGCCACGCTCACATAGCCAAGCTCAAAGTCAATGAGGCAGGGCTATGTCTTCCTTCCTTAGTTTGTAAAAGCACGCCACGTGGCAGTTAACTGGGAATATATAACCTTACATTTATTTATTTAGATGATTTTATTCTCTCTCCAGAGAAGGAGAGAATATTTCAGAAAATAATAATCCCCAACCTATCACAGGAAGAGAAAATATTTCAAAAAATGAAGTCCATGGTGCAAAATCACAAAAGACCCCCTGACAGGAGGTATCTTTTTTTCTTTTTTGGTGCTCACTGGAAGAATAAGAGTTGTCTTGGGCCACACAGTAAACATACGAACACTAATGAAAGCTGATTAGCCAATAATTAAAAAAAAAAAGGTTCCTGCATACTTATCGTGCTGGTGGAGGGACTTGCCTCAATGTTGGTGGCTGCACCTGCTCAGGGTGGTGGCTGCTGGAGGCGGGAGTGGCTGTGGCAATTTCTTAAAATAAGACAATGATGAAGTTTGCTGCCTGGATTGATGTGTCTCCTCATGAAATATTTCTCTGTAATATGCTGTGTTTTTTACACTTTACCATAGCAGAACTTTCAAAACTGGCACCAGCACTCTCAGATCCTGCTGCTGCTCTACCAACCAAGTTTACGCCAAATTCCAAATCCTTCGTTGTCATTTCAGCATTGTTCACAGAATTTGGAATCAAGATTCCATCTCAAGAAACCACTTTCTTTGCTCATGTGTAATAAATAATCCCTGGTCAATTCAAATTTTATCAGGAGATGGCAGCAATTTAGTCCCATCTTCTAATTCTAGTTTTCTTGCTATTTGCGCCACATCTATAGTTTCTTCCTTCTCTAGAGTCTGGAACCCCTTAAAGCCACCCATAGAGGTTGTGATCAAGGTATCCTGATAATGTTAATATTTTGACCTCCTCCCATGAAACAGAATGTTCTCAGTGGGATGCAAAATGATGAATCAATTCTGGAAGGTTTTTCAGTTTTCTCAGTTCATATCCATCAGAGGAATTACTCCCTCTGGCAGCTATCACCTTATTAAATCTATTTCTTAAATAATAAGACTTGAAAGTCAGAATTACTCTTTGGCCCATGGGCAGCAGGCATGGAAACATTGATCTCTGTACACATCTCCATCAGAGCTCTCGGGTGACCAGGTGCATTGTCTAAGAGCAGTAATATTTTCAAAGAAATATTTGTTTCTGAGCAGTGGTTCTCAACAGTGGGCTTAAAATATTTAATAAACCATGAACAGGCGTACTGTCATCTAGGCTTTGTTCCTCATTTATATAGCACACACAGAGTAGATTTAACATAATTCTTAAGGGCCTTGAAATTTTTGGACTGGGAAGTGAGAATTGGCTTCAAATTAAAGTCACCAGCTACATCTCCTAATGAGAGAGTTGGGCTTCCCTTTGAAACTTTGAAGCCGGGGATTAGCTTCTCTCTCTATGAAAGTCTTAGATGGCATTTTCTTCCTATGAAAGACTGTTTTGTCTACATTGAAAATCTGTTGTTTAGTGTAGCCCCCCTCATCCCTGATCCGACCTTGACCTTCTGGATAACTTGCTGTAACTTCTCAGCACTTCTGCTTCACTTGCCACTTTATGTTATGGAGACAACTTCTTTCCTAAGACCTCATGAATCCAATCTCTACTGGCCTCAAGCTCGCCCTCTGTAGCTTCCTCCCTCCTCTTGGCTTTTACAGAATTGAACAGAGTTAGTGGTTCTAGATTAGGCTTTGGTGTAAGGGAATTTTGTGACTGGTATGATCTTCTAGCCAGATCAAACTTTCTTCATATTAGAATTAAGGCTTTTTTATTTTCTTATCTTTTTTTTTTTTTTTGTCACTGAAGAAACACTTTTAATCCTTTTCAAATTTCCCTTTGCATCCACAACTTGGCTACCTGGTGTTAGAGGCCTGGCTTTCCTTCTATCTTAACTTTCGATGTGCTTTCTTCACTAAGTTTAATCATTTCTAGCTTTTCATTAAAGTGAGAGATGTGTGACTCTTCATTTCAGTGGTACAGGTAGAGGCCATTGCAGGGTTATTTACGGGCCTACTTTCAATATTGTTATCTCTCAGGGAATAGGGAGGCCTGAGGAGAGGGAAGGAGTTGGGGAAGAGCTGGTCAGTGGAGCAGTCAGAACACACACAGAATTATTAGTTAAGTTTGCCGTCGAATAGGTGTATGGTTTGTGGTGCCTCATGACAATTACAAAAGTGTCATCAAAGATCACTGGTCACAGATCACCGTAACAGAAATCATAATCATGAAAAGCTTTGAAATACCAGACTGTGACCCAGAAACACAGAGGGAGCACACCCTGTTGGAAAAATGGGGCTGATAGACTTGCTTGATGTGGGGCTGCTACAAACCTTCAATTTGGAAAAAGAACAGTATCTGAAAGTGCATAAAGTTGAGGTGCAATTAAGAAGTGTGTGCCTATAGACACGTTTCAGATACCATGTTAGGTGAATAAAACACGAGCAAGTTTAAATAAATTTTAGGACATCCATAAAACTGAGAAGTAGGAGTCCTTAAAACGGTGTTATAAAATGACGATTATTTAACATTTTTATTTTTTATTGGTACATTATACTTACACATATTTATGGAGTGTATGTGACACACAATACTCAGAATGTGTAATTATCAAGTCAAGGTATTTAAAGTATACATCACCTTGAACTTTTATCATTTCTTAGTGGTGGTGACATTTCCATCTATTGAAATGATAACATCTATTGAAATTTTAATTAGGTTAAAAATCAGGTTACAAACCAGCATGCATATGTAGTCCAATTTTTACTATATAATGTATTATATATCAAGACAGATAAGTATGCGTGGAATAAAGGCTGGAAGGAGTCACAGAAAAATATAAATAGTGGTTACTAAGGATATTGAGATGTGTAGGCAACTTTCTTTTTTATTCTTTTGCTTACCTGCATTTTCTAATTTTTCTGCCTTTAATCTATGTTACTTTCATAGTAAGAATAACACACAAAGATAATATCTTTCTAAAAATAGGTGGTCGTAGACCCTGAAGTTGGTCACTAACGGAAGAAATGACGGAATAAACGACCAAGTGCACACAACATCATTCATTAACTCCTAAGACTAGAGCTTAGATGGAGGCAGATCACTTATTTCTGCTCAGTGGGGCTGGAGTGTGTTCCCAGAGGAAATGATATTTGAGTTAGATCTTAAGAAATGAGGACGGGGTGGCCTGGTTGAAAAGAAAGAAAATACTCAGGAGAGAAGACACCTGAGGTCTCCAGGACTCTGGAGCAGTATTGCAGGCAGGTGGGGAGGAGCAAGGGCAGTGTGGCCGCTGGCAAGAGGTCAGTGCTGCCCTGGGAGAAGTGGGCCCTGTCCTACAGGGCAGCTGTAGAGGATGCGGGGCTGGAGACAGCACAGAGAGAGGGCTGAAAGTTGAGGGAGGAAATGGTCAGGGCCCCACTAGGAAAATGGGAGCAGACCTGGAGGATCAGGGCTGCCTGACAGTTTCACAGGAAGTGAAATTGACAGGTCTTAGTAGATTGGAGTCATGGTGGCTGGTTAGGGTCTCTGGAAGCAGACAGACCCTTGAGGTGGATTTTGGGGTGCAAGATGTTTATTAGAGGTCCATACATGTGGCGGAGAATGATAAGAAGCAGGGCTGGGTAGAACACAGGGAGAAATCAGGCTGCTATCTAGGCCTGATGAGGCTTGGGCCAGGACAGTGGGACCCTGACAGGCCTGCACTGGACCCAAAGGCCAGAGCCTTGACTGCCCTGCTCCCTGGGCCGCTGGACATGGCTACCCCAGGGAGGGTGTGACCTCAGGGGAGGTAACCCCAGAGTTGACAGCTGGAGGCAGCAACAGGGCTGTCTTTGAAGGAGGGCCTGGGCTGCACATCTCCATGTCTGCAAGACCAGAACTTTGCCAGTATTAGGGTGCTCATTTCAGCCTCGCCCCACCCCTTGAAGTGTTGTCATCACCTTTACAAATGAGGGAAGAACCACAATGAAACCAAAACATTTGCTGGTCCTTCAGCTAGATCATTCAGCTGGTAAGTGATGGAGTCAGGACTGAGCCCTCCAGCGTTCGGCTCTGGCGCCCTTGTACTTAATCACTCAACACACAGCCTGTCCCCTGCGGTGTGGGGCAGGGGCAAGAATGGGACCCTGGTCTAGGGGGAGGCTGGGCTGGGCCTGAGGGCTCTGTGATGTCACAGCCTCCCTGACTTCTCTCTCCTCTTCCTCCTTCTCTCCCCCCCCCCCCCAAGTTCTACAGTGGATTTGCTGTCATAGGAAGGAAAATCAAATGAATGAAGTACACACTGATTTATCAAACAAGTTCAACATGGAGATTAATAACATAAATACAGACTTCAGTGAGATTATACCCTAGCATTTATTCTTAAGGCCATGTTTCAAAAAAGTTAACTATAGCAGTTATGGAAAATTTTTGTCACATAGTAAAAAACAGACACTAGTTAGTAATAGGAAATTTTTGTGTTCTGAAAGTCTCACTTAACACTTAGGTTTTTGACATCAGTCCTTCCCTTTTTTTTTTTTTTTTTCTAAGTTACCTGGTTACTTTGGTAATGGCTGGCATGGGGTTGGGGGGGGGGTACGTTAAAGCACGAACGCACAATGCAATAATTTCCTTTTTAAAAAAAATTGTTGGGGAATCATTGAAGTTGCAGAGAACCAGGTTACGCTTATTGCATTTGTTAGGTAAAGTCCCTCTTATAATTTTGTCCCACCCCCAAGAGGTGTGTCATGCACCGTGACCCCCTACCCCCCCTCCTTCCCTTTCTCTGCTCTCCCCGTCCCCCTCCCCCACCGTGTACTAGGTCACCAATTGTCCTCATATCAGAATTGAGCACACTGGATTCTCGCTTCTCCATTCTTGGGACACTTTACTAAGAAGAACGTGTTTCAGCTCCATCCAGGTTACAACAAAAGATGTGAAGTCTCCATCATTTTTAGCTGTTGAATAGTATTCCATATACTGCAGCTTATTATCCACTCCTGAGTTGGTGGGGGTTAAGGTTGTTTTTACAATGTGGCAATCGTAAATTGAGCGTGATGCAGTAATTTCTGAAACAATGCCCGTTGAGGGGCTGGGACATTTTTTTGCTTACAGGAATCCAGCTGAGGGTCTGAGATGGGAAAGGTGCTAGGGTGTGGAAAGGTGGGCTACAGGAATGAGAAGAAATTTCTCCGCGGTCAGTGATATCACCTCATGTTTCTGAGCCTCAGTTTCCACAACTGAAGATGCTGACATGGTTGTATTGTGGTCAGAATTAAAGGACATGGTGCCCATGGAAGATCTCGGCTCTCAGTAAGGACTAGGAAGTGTCCTCTGATGTGACTCCGAAGCAGGTTCCTCTAGCTGCAGGCGCCTGCAGTTCAGGACAGTCTCCTTCCTTTATTTCCCTCATCTCTTTCCTCCTCTAGTCTTCCTGCACGGTGGGGATTTCTGCATTCAGGGGCTCCTAGGCCTGGGTCCCTGGCCAAGAGGATAATTCCTCTCTTGCCCCCATCAACCTGGCTTTCATCTGCAGCCAGGGAGAGCAGCCGGTCTGATTTCTTGACATAAACACACTAAACAAGCAAGACAGGCCCCACCGAGTTATTTAAAAACCCCAATCTGAAAGAGAGCATCTTGAATCTGAAGTTCTTGCCTAAATATAAATGGCAAAGCTTATTCAACATCAAATCAAATCAATGATAATTTGAGGACTAATTAGCATTTAGGGCTTTTTTCAGCAGTGTGGTGATGTGGTGTATAATGCTACGTGATTGGGGAGAAGCACGTAATTACGGAGCTGAATACATTGTCCCCTGGAGACACGTGAAGGAGCTGATCTTCTCAGCCAAGAGAGGTCTGCCACCAGCACGGGGGGGGGGGGGGCGGGGGGCAGAGGAGAGGCGAGGCAGCCGAGTGGCAGAGCCCATCTCTGAAGTCCGTGCAACCACAGCACCTCGGAGGGTGCTACCATCTCTCCAACAGCGGGTTTTATACTTCCACTTAGATCAACAAAGCATCACCTCTCATTTTAATTCTGAGAGGTAAAACAGGAGTTGAAATTAAAAGAAGTAAAAGTAAACAAAGGGGAACTAAAATTTGATATTGCTTGTGAGGAGCCAGGTGTCAAAGTGATCAGAGCAACTAGTCTTTATGGAGTCTGTTCATGTGGTTGTGTGAAGCCCTTTACATGTATAGATTTAATTTTTAGAATGGTCCTATGAGATCAGTGCTATTAATACCTTTTTGGGGTTTTTTTTGTTTGTTTGTTTTGTTTTTGGATGAGAAAACTGAGGCCCTGAGAAATTAAGACATTTCTTCAAGCCTTAGAATTTGGAAGATCAGAGCGTAATATCCTTAATATTCTCCTGGCTCCAAAGTTTATGGTGCTAATTTCTATACTGTATTGATTTGCATAAATTATATTGTTTCATCATCTCCATAAGCCTGTGGAAGGTGGTGTATTCTTGACGATAAGGAAACCTTGGCTTGGAGAAGTAAAGAGGTTCACCCAAGGCCGCCCAATAGTAAGTGGCTAAGTGTGATGTCTAGAAGAAAAGTAAAATGAAAACATAAAAATAATTATAAAGAAATACTAACTCTGATTTTAAAGCAAGATAAAATCCAAAGAACACACAGCCCCGATGGGGTAAACTGTCTTGCTCAAAGTGGAGACTTAGGTGAGGCGCAGTGCCTGGGGTCTGCTCCCCGCCCCCTCTGAGTCACCCCTGGAAACCTTGGCATTGTCAGCTGCTGCTCCATGGTTCAGGTGCCCCATTGGAGATGCTGGCCTGGGAGCAATAAGGAGAGGACAAGGCACAACTGTCTCTCATGTGCCAGATCTGACCTCCTGCTGGTGGCTGCCTGGTGCATTGGCTGGAGAAAGAATCTGAGGCCACAGTAAGGCTCAGTAGGAAAGAGGGATGGGTTGCTGAGTCATGTCTGTGGTGGCCGCAGCACAGTGGGAGAATGATATCTGTGCCAGGGATTGGCTACTTCTGTCTTAAGTTCTGATTATTTCGGCTGCTCCTCCAGTCTCCCTTCCTGCAGTTAACATCTACCGTCTATAGGGGGATATGTTCTAATGAGACCCAGACTGAAGCAGCTGAATTCTGCAGGAGTCCCCTGCATGTGCAGGCAACATGCCCAGCAATTAACCACATCTCTTTTCTTCAAGGGACTCTGAGTTGCTTTATTTGATCATTTAGACATGAGCATCCAAGAGGCAGGTGTCTTGGAACAGAGAAGCACAGTAAGAAAAATAAAATGCTTTGGAATGAAAGTTTTTCTCAGATTGAATATTAAGAGGCCAGAGAGCGGCTGCTTTTCCAAGCATGATGAGGGTGATTTAAATTACGCTCACTCAACTGGGGTTGGCCTGATGGGGGTCCAATTGCTGAGTACCACGTTGGACATGAAAAGTGAGACAATTAGTCTTCTCAAGAGGCAATCGAAATGGCTTAATTGGCACCAGGAAACAAATGTCTGTGTTTTTTTTTTTTCCTTTTAAATATGATGAGAAAAATTCAAAGAGCCCAGACCTGAGGATATTCATACAAGCGATTGTTACGAATAGATCAGCAGCTGCATTAGATTATGGTCTGGTTACCCTATAAGTTTGACATTTACTCAAGCAATTCTTTATTGAGCATCTACTATGTTTCCAGGCATTTGATGAATACAAAACAAGATTGTTAAAATATAATAAAACAATATCTGTGCAGGAAGGCAGAGGCAAAATTCACTACCCAAGTAGGCTGATGTGGTCACATAGTTATGATTGAGAATTAAGATTACCTCGGAGCTTTGCGGCAGACAGGTAAAATGGGGATCATGATGGGTACGTGTCTGCTGTACCAGAGGAAATAAGAAAACTTGGAAAAATAACCTTTTCACTGTTACTAATTTTCAAAGGGACTTTGGTGGTCCCAAGGGCAGTGACTGATTCTCCTGTGTCTTAGGCTCTCAGACCCTGATGGGGTCTCAATAGCCCTGGAGAGCTTATTGGATTCCTTCCATTCATACACTGGTTGACAGACACGCAGATGATAGGAAAGGCTATTCAACATAGGGTGGTATTATATGTCTTGGAAAGCCTTTTTGTGGGTGTCCTAGTCAATGTAAAGCCTCCTGGTGAACTGCCTTGACACAAAGGTAAGACTGAGGATAGTAAAAGGAGAACAGACATTGAAGTTGAGTATTTTGACAAGAGCATATTATAATTCTTGTAAGAAATCATAAATTTACCCTGCCACCAGATTGTGATAAAGGGCAGAGAAGGATGGATCTAAGAGAACTCTTTTCATGTACTGTTTTAGCTTGAAGGAGAAGGAAGCCACATTGGTCAGCGTCCGAACTGGAAAACAGAACTTATATGCATTCCAAGTACATAACTTGGAGGGTATTGAATATAGGGAAGTGTCTCCATAGGGAGTACAGGCTCTGAGAAGGCACGAGGGAACGGTGAGGCAACTGAGAAATCAGTAACACTAGGAAATAGCTACAACTTCTAAACTAGAGGGAGGAAGTGGTGTTACTAGAACACAAAGCTGGGTCACAGGGGGAGCTGAAACCATGGCACATCTAGGTGGAGCTGGAGCTATTGAGGGGAAGAAAACACTGCCAAGATGCAGTCCTGGGAGAGAGGGAAGGGGAGAAAGAGCTGGTGTGTTTCTTCTCTTGAAGAATCTCTTGCCTCCTATTGGCTGAACCCACTTGAAATCAGCTGATATGAGAATCTAGGAAAGGCAGTCTCAGTTCTCAACACCCCTGGGATATAGAAACAAGGAAAAAAAAAAAAAAAAAAGGAAATCTGTAAACCCAGGTAAGGGCCCAGGACTGGCACCATTGCAAATGGGAATCTGGCATATTGGTGCTCAATGTGATCAGGCCTTGAATCATGAGTATTGTAAGGGTCCTGAAGAAGTTGCGATATTTTTTCACAATCTCATTCAAGGAAAATACTTTAGGCTACTGGAAATCAAGAAGATGCTTTGAGGATGTGATTTGGTTGCAAACAGGTCTGGGTTTAAATCCTGGCACCGCTGCTGAAGCCATGTCTCAGCTTCCCCACCTCCACAGTGGTAGTGATAGTACCTACTCAGAGAGTCATTGTGAAGTTTAAATGAGAAAATGTGTGTGAACTCAGCCTGGTGCCAGGCACGCCAAAAGAACTCAGCCTCTGACAGGCCTGAGATTGTCATCTGTCACTCCTTCACACTCACACTCCCACGGGTTTCAATTTGTGTCACCACCCCCATGAAGCATTTCAGGGTGTCCTCTCTGTGTGTTCCCAAACATTCTATCAGGGTACATTTAATGCCAAGTTAGAATGATTTGTACACTCAGTTTCCTTGACTGAGACGTGAGCTTCTTCCAGGCAGGAAAGGATAGACTTCTCTCTCCATACCAGATTAGAACAGTGCTTGGTGGAGGGTATGACCTCAGCAAATGCTTGTTGGACGAATGAATAAATGATTGTTCCCATGAACAACTACCTCAGTCATGGCAAACTGCTTTCTCTAACCCCTCCCCATTAAGAAGAAACCATTCTCACCTGCTTTCCAAGTCCGTCCTATGCAAGATAGTAAAGCTGTCATCATCCATTGAGTATAAAATAGAAGAAAAACGAATGAAACATTAGAGTTGGTTAGAACAGGTTGGAGGAAGATAGTGGAATGAGCACGGGAACCACTGTGCTTGTCCAGAGAGATTCTGGCCGCTGGTTTCAGCTCATTGTGCTAAGGGTGGACACAAGACTCAAGTAGGGACGATCAGATCCCTTGGAATTTTAGAACCGAAACCTCTAAAGCAGTGATTCTCAACATTCTGAATGCTGTGACCCTTTAATACAGCTCCTTATGTTGTCGTGACTTGCAACCATAAAATTATTTCCGTTGCTACTTCACAACTGTAATTTTGCTACTGTCATGAATTGTAATGTAAATATCTGATATGCAGGAGGTATTTCGGTGATCCCTGTGAAAGGGTTGCTCGACCCCCACGGGGTCATGACCTACAGGTTGAGAACTGCTGCTCTAAAGAGAAGCCAGTCACTTCCCAGCAATGGCAAATGTAAGAAGTGAGACCCAGAAGCAGTCGGGAGCCATACTTTTTCTCCTGGTAATGTAAAGAAAAATCATTCTACTGTTGGAGAAAAGAACAAAGGAATTGTGTGGGGGGAGGACTGGGAGAGAGGGAACAGTCTTCAGAATGTTTTGAGTCCCTGGTTCATTTTGTCCCTGTCACACCTCTGTCCACATATGAGTCACAACAATCATTTTATTCTAAGATTTCTCTCTCTTTTTTTTTTTTTATCAAGTTTGGTTTCTGTTCTGTGCAGACAAAACCACCCTAATCCAAAAGAGACGTGAAAATGAAACAGGAAGCAAGAGAGCGATTTGAGACTAAAATATCAAAAGCCACGAATGCCAAGATATAACCTTTGGATTTTATTCTGTAGGCAATGTGAAGCCTTTGCAAGTTTTTGAGGAGGCAAGTCAGGTAAACCTGCCTGCATTAAACGAAAAGGCCTAGCTGTCAGCTCAGCCAACTGTACTGTCCCTCTCTGACCCCGCGCTGTAGCTCACAGGTCAATAGTCCAGGATGTGTTCGTCCCCAGCTTCCCACAAATACCCCTGGACACCCCCCCACACATACACACCTGGCACACTCTCCCCTGCTTCTAAAACCTCCTTTTCTTACAAATCCATCGACTCACAATGATCTGCTCTCTGGCTGTGAGAGAACTGTCCTTCTACAACCGACACTATCACCATGGAGAGATGGCCCATGTCTGTTAGCGGCAGAGAGGGCTACCTAAATTCAGTACAGTGGAGAGGGGACAAGGATTTACAATGCATGCTCGGATTAACTGAAAAAAACAAAAACAAAAAACAAAAAAACTTTATTATTCCTGCCTCTCGGGATTTAAATTTTGAGATGAGTAAAGACCTAGGTTCCCTGGGGAGAAACATGAGCCTGAGGCTAATGGATAACGGGAGGCAGAGAGGACACAGAACAGGCTCTGGGTCAGGGAATCAGAAACCATGAGCACAGCCCCAGCTCGCCTACATTCTTTGGAGAGAGCAGCTTGCTTTGCGCCTCTCGGCTCCTTGGTTTCCTCGTCTGTAAAATAGGCATTTGTCTAGAAGGTTCTCGTGTTTGACGGTTCTATATTTCTAAAGGCAGCATGAAGGGCAGGAACGTAGCCTCAGGTGTGGGTCTCAGTCCCTGAGGACGGCCTTCTTTGAGTCAGCTCACCCTCACCTCCCAGGCAGCTCTGCAGCCCAGGTCCATGGGCAGCCCTGAAGGAGGCACAGCTGGGTTTCTCTGTCATCACTGGATGTTAAACATCTGTGAACGGTCCATTCAGGAGGGAGCTTCAGCAGAGACATAAAAGGGATGCCTTAGAAGACCATGTGGACCCCGAGGGGCATCTGTCTCCTCCAACACCAGCTCAGATCCAGGCTGCATCAGTAGGAATGAGGTGTGGCTGGTGGGAGGCGAGGAGTGAGGCAGCGTGTCATTAAACATAACACAAGTTCAAGTCTTCCTGAAGACTCCAACCCGCACTCATCTCTCAAAGCTCCTCTGGAAGTTTAGGCCTGAGCCATCAGTCTGGCATCAGGTCACACCCTCTCTTGAATTACTCTCTCAGTTTTTGTGTGTGTGCTTAGTCCTAACCTTGCTTGAATTTCTTTAAGCTCAAGGGCAAATATTTATGTGGAATCTACTCTCTGCCAGGCCTTGTGCTGCTCATGGAAGATGAAGACACACACCACGCACAGAGCACAGTTCCCGACACCGTGGGACGTGTCTCGAGGGATAAAGACAGGTAAACAAAAGTTTGCACAGAAGGGGCTAGGATGGGGGGTCAAATTCATTTTCTGCTTTTGTGCAACATACTACCGCAAATTTAGCAGTTTAAAACAGTTATTGGCTCACAGTTCTGTTGGTAGCAGCCCAGACAGGTCAAGAGGGACTACTGGTCAGGGGCTCTCCAGGCCAGAGTCAGGGGGTCAGCTGGGCTGGGCTCTTATCTGGAAGCTTAGAGGAAGAATCTGCTTCTGAGCTCATTCAGCTCCTTGGCAGGAATTCAGTAATTTAGCTGATGAGTCTAAAGTCCTTGGTTCCTTGCTGGCTATCAAGCCAGGCGCCACTCACTGCTCCTAGACGTTGCCCACATTCCTTCTCAAGCAATAGTCCATTTCCTCCATCTCCAAACCAGCCAAATTTCTGTCCTCTTCTGCCATCACCCTGAGAAAATGCAATCTTTCTAAGCCAGTGGTTCTCAACCTTCCTAATGCCGTGACCCTTTAATACACTTCCTCATGTTGTGGTGACCCCCAACCATAAAATTATTTTCATTGCTACTTCACAACTGTAATTTTGCTACTGTTATGAATAATAATGTAAATATCTGGCATGCAGGAGACCCCCAAAGGGGTCGTGACCCATAGGTTGAGAACTGCCGTTAAGGGCTCCCGTGAGTAGATCTGGCTCACCCAATCTCCCTTCTTCAATCTCAGCTGTGCCTCACACAGTCCTGAGGAGGAGATGTCACATTTGTAGGTTCCAAGGGTTAGGATGTGGGACCTTTGAGGAGCGTTCTGTCTATCGTGGGGTGTGCGGACCACAGAGCACCAGCTCCCATGGGACCACAGACGCCTTCACAGCAGAGGAGGCGGCAGATTGCACTGCCTAAGGATGCGTTAGACCTAAGCAGGAGAGCAAGTTAGTGAGGAGGATGTACTCCGTGTAGGAAGGACTGTGACAGGGTCAGTGCTCTGCCTTTCCTCCCCAGCACCTGACCCAGTGCTGAGCACAGAAGAGTTTTTCAACAACCGTTTCTTGATGAATGAACCGCCTGGTTATAGGGCATTGTCATGGTTAAATAAGGCAGGACTCAGAAAGTACATAGAATCGTGCTTGGAATACATGAAAGGATTACTGCGTATCAGCTATTATGATACAACTCAAGATAGGAAAACTCTTGCAAATAGGTCTGGCATATGTCTTCATTTATTTTCAAGTGTTGATGAACAACAATCTAAGTGCCAGTGTGAGGTGCCGGGAAGGCAGTGAAGAAAGGAGATGGACCATGCCGACCTCATGATGTTTACTCTCCGGTAGGGGAGACAGATCAGCAAATGGGCAGTTGTAAGTGTGCTGAGAGCTGGAATGGCTCAAGTGTGACCCTGCTCACGTCTCTGATCTCTTAAAGGTTGTTTACTAATGCTCATTGTTCCTAATCATCAGAGAAATGCAAATCAAAACCACCCTGAGACATCTCCTAACCCCAGGGAGAATAGCCCACATCACACAAAGGCCGAAACCTGTAGATGCTGGTGCAGCTGGTGGAGGGAAGGGAACACTGGTGGTGGGTCTGGAAACGAATACAGCCTGTATGCAAAGAAGTATGAAGAGTCCTCAAAGGACTCAAAATGGACCTTCCATTTGATCCTGCAGTCCCGTTAGGGAGACTAGGTATCTATGCAGAAGAAAAGAAAGCATTTTGCCATAAGGACATTTGTACCAGATTGTTTATCACAGTTCAATTCACAATCACCAAAATTTGGAATCAACCCCAGTGCCCATCAACACATGAATGGATTAATGAACTGTGATATATGGAGTACTATTCAGCCATAAAAAGACGGAGATTTTACATTGTTTATGTTAACCTGGATGGAGGTAGAGAACATTCTCTGTAGTAAAGTATCACAAGAATGGAAAAGCAAGTATCCAATGGACTCAATACTAATATGAGTCAGTAGATGACCTGATGCAGTGGTTCTCAACCTTCCAAATGCCTCCTAATGCTGCAACCCTTTAATACACTTCCTCATGTTGTGGTGACCCCCAACTATAAAATCATTTTTGTTGCTACTTCATAACTGTAATTTTGCTACTATTATGAATTGTGATGTAAATATCTGATATGCAGGAGATATTTAGGTGACCCCTGTGAAAGGGTTGTCCAATCCCCAAAGGGGCCGCAACCCACAGGTTGAGAGCCACTGATCTAATGCATGCCCATACAAGAGAAAAAACTCACTTTAATTCAAGTCAGGGGGGAGAGGAGGACAGTGGGAGACTGATGTGTTCCCACCTAGTGGGCACAAGGTAAGGGTACGTGGCACACCTTCCAGGTCCAGGGCACAATTGCAAAAAGGACTTTACTAAACAAATGCAAACACTGCAGCCTAATAGTTTGTACTCTCAAAGTGATCTGAAATAAAAATAATAATAAAGGTCATTTACTTTGTGTCTACCTGATTACTGAGCACACACATCCCTCCTTTGGGGCAACACCCTGCTCCCCTCCCCAGAACGTTTTCATTCTCCCCTCTCTCTGAGTCCTTCGTTGTCTTACCTGCCTTCTTCCCGGGATTTGAGCACCACCCTGGCAGGGACTCTGACCATTCCCCATGTGTCTCAGCGCCTAATTCAGGCTAAACCTCAGCTAATGAGTGCTGAGTCAATGAACTTAGAATCTGGTTTCTTGTTTGGATCAAACCCACCATTTTATAATAGTTCACTTTATTTTAAATAAACATTTGCAGAACACCTGTTGTGTGCCAGGAAGTAAGTAATAGAGCCAAGATTCAGCCCCAGACAGTCTGCTATTCTAGACATGGGTTAAACGTGCAGCTTCAGACCTCCCACCCAGCTTTGTAACTCGTACTACTAACAGCAACAGTGACGAAACACAAAACGACAACCACCACCACTTATTGCGTCTTCTAGCACAGTGCCTATATTGAATTTGTAGCACACATTCCTACCATGCTGCAGAGTAAGAAGTATTGTCCTCATTGTAGAGATAAGTAATCTGCCTCTCAGAGAGGTTAACTTACTGGCACATGGACACAGGGCCAGCAAATGGCAGACTCACGATTTAAGCTAGTCTGTTTTGATTCCAAACCTTGGCTCTTCAGGGTTGGATTTAGAGCTTGGACTGATTCTTTGCATGGAGTTGATTAGTCCTTGTCTTTTTATTTATTTTATTTTTTTGATTAGTCCTTTTCTTTGGCAATGACTGCAAAATTTAGCATCCATGGAATCACCATTTCAGATACACTTTAATAATGTTCAGGGGAAAGTCAGAGTCTTAGGATCACGGGTACAGACAGCATAAACCAGTTCACAGTGATGTCTCTGTGATTGAATAGAAAAGATCAGCTTCCCTGTGTAAAGCAGCTCGTGTCCCACCTCTTCTGCATCCCCGTCTTGGGGCCTGAGTCTCATCATGGTGACAGTAAAAGGAATTGTACTTTTTCAAGGCATCACAGACAGCTGAGTTAGTTTCTTTATCAGCTTACTCGCCATCTATGGGACTTTTGATCAAATCATTCCTTTGTGACCTAAGAGGACCACGAACACACAGCTACACCAAACATGTATAAACCTCTGCGAGAGTCAGGAAGTTTTTATTCATCCTGTACTCCAGCCACCAACACAGGACCTGGCACAGAAATCACTCAGTGAAAGTTTACTTGATAAATAAAGGGAGGAACCAAAAAATAAAAACTCGTACACCCCCATGCTTGGTGGTGGGCGTGAGTCTACAGCATGGTGGACGTCGGCACAGGTGGAGTGAACTGGAACAGGGCTTCTCCAGCTGTGTGTGGTGATGGGCTGGATTCCTCCTTCATGTCTAATCAATGAGGATGAATACATGGTCCTGCTTAGAGCATGTACTTTGCACCATTGCAAATTCAACAGCATCCTAACTAGTCAATATGCTGTACCCAGAAACAAGGCCATTGGTACCTAGTGGGACATCACAGCAATGTGAAATTTCTGTAAGAATTTTGAAAAACTCACCCTCAGTCTCTAAATGTATCATAAATCATTAGCCAACAGTTGAATCACACCCTGAGCAGCACTGTTTTAGAGCACGGACTAGGACCCATGCAGGGTTAGAGTCTTCCTCAATGTACATGATCTGAGAGGAGTTAGTTAAATTCTCTCAGCCTCTGAAATTTTCTTATCTATAAACTTAGGAAAATAGTAATACTTCCCTTACGAAGTTGTGATGGGGATTAAATGAAATTATTCATTCCAGATTCATCCAACAAACAGTCTTGGGCTCCTGTTATGACAAACATTCTTTTAAACACTGGAGAAAATATAATGAACAAAAAACAGACAAAAATTGTTGTTGCCATGGAGCTTAGATTTTAGTAAGATAATCTATATAAAGAAGGTAGCTTGCTAGCGTCCATAGTTACCAGATGTGTCTTATTTGGCACCTCCCTTCACTTTACCAAGAGTCGCTTAATGAAAACAAAGCAAAAATAACACCCACCTCCTACGATTGCTTTGATAATCCAGTGAGGTGAGACAGTTGGTCATTTGGTGTGATAGTGAGTAAATACAACTCAGTGTTAAGTGCAAGTGATTGTGTTTCTGTATCTTTAGGCTCAAGGGGGTGTCCTCTGTCCCAAAGTTGGGAGGGTCAAGGTTGTAAAGAGCATTTACTTGAAATGGAAGGGAGAGGGCAAAAGCTGAAGGGTCCAGCAAACTCTCAGGAGCCACAGGAGAAGCCAGCAGCCACCACCAGCAGCATAAGAGCAGCCCACAGTGAAAGGACAGAAGGAGGACGTCACAGTGACAGCACAGATCCTCTCTCTGGAACCAGGTAGATCTGGGGCCCGGTGCGTAGGCATGAGGCAGAGTTTACATGGATGAGTTAGAACAGACTCCCCATCTGAGACATATGACCAAGAACTAAACGTAAATGGAGGGTCCAATCTGCAGTCAAGTAAATGGAGAGAGATGAAGCCTAGGACTGCTGGGAGACAACTCAGTAGGAACCATGAACAATCAAGAGTGGAGAATGAAGCAAAGAGGAATTATGCTGTGAGGTTAGAATCCATGCTAGGTGCTGTGGACTGAATGCTTGTTTACCCCTCAAATTCATATGTTGAAACCTTATGCCCTGATGTGATGATGTTTGAGATGAGGACTTTGGGAGGTGACCAGGTCATGAGGGTGGAATTCTCATGATGACATTAATGCCCTTTGAGGGGACATGAGCATGCTCTGCCTCTCCCCTCTCAGCCCCACTGTCCATGTAGAGTGTAATGAGAAGACGGCCATCTGCAAACGAGACTAGGACGAGGGCCCTCACCAGGAACCATTCAACTGGCACCTGAGCTCAGATTTCCAGCCTCCAGAACTGTGAGAAATAAATGTTTGCTGCCTCCCAGCAATGGCATTCTGTTATGGCAGCCCAGACCAAGACACTGGGTAACTTGTGTTAGCGTCTTCACATCCCTACAGTTCTTCATTCTGCTCTGTGCCCAGGGAGGCAGACCAATGCTGAGAGCAAATGGCTGTCTTATCCTCTGGCTTCTGAATGAGTTCAACCATGGGGAGGACAGGCAGGAGTCTGGTGGAAGGGATCAGGGGGAGGTTAAGTGATTTGCTGCAGCCTGAGGTCCCTCTCTTTAGGCCAGTGGTTCTCAACCTATGGGTCACAGCCCACGGGAACTGTATTAAAGAGTTGCGGCATTAGGAAGGTTGAGAACCACTGCTTTAGGTGATTGTGGGGTGTCTCCATCCTTCAGCCACAAGTTTCTGGCCCTGCCAGGCTCTTTGGGTTCTTGTAACCACTCCTTCCTCTTGCCCCTCCAGACCTAGCTATGTCGAGGAGCCCCACCTCTTACAAATGCCCGACAGCCACCCTCCCCCTGCCTGTAACTTTGTAAATTGTCCTGTTATCCTAATTGAGGGTGCCATCTGTTTTCTGCTGGTTCTCTGAGTAATACAGAAGCTCCAGGGCTTCTGGCCAAGCCTCTATCTTATTAGGTTCTGTTTTCATAAACTGCGAGTGGGTCAGCCTCATTTAAAGAGATAGTGTGGAAAAATCTATAATAGAGCATGGGGCAGGCTGGGGTCTTGGGTGATGACAAGGACCAATCCTAAGGGTTAATAAGAAGGGAGAGCTAACATTTAACATTGCACTTTCTGTGTGCCAGGCACAATTCCAAGTATAACGAGTTTGTAAATTCTTTCAAGCTTCATAAAGACACTATTGAGTAGATGGTACTATTGGTACCAGCACCAATTTATAAAATGAGGAAACCAAGGACAAGGAGATCAAACTAGCTTGCCTGGCATCGCACCAACAAGTGGCGGTAGCTGGATGTGGACCCAGACAGCCTGAGGTCTTAGCTGGGAAGACTCTACTCTCTGGAGAGGAGTTAATCATTTCCAAGTACTGGGCCCGTCCTTCCCTGGTTCTCCTTCCTGCTCTGAAAATCGCAAATGACATCTTTTGCATCGACACTCACACGTTAATAATCTTTAACACATTCTGAACCTTCTGTGTCTGACTCAGCTCGTACAGGTTCTAGTAAGTTTTAGATCCATCAAAAGGTAAGGCTCCCAGCCCTGTGTTCCACAGCCGGGGAACAGTGGAGGCCGGCCTCGATCTCACCTCTTCCTCAGCTTTTCTGCTCTATCTTATTCACCTCGGAAACTCCTGCAGGGATAGGACGGGGTATAAGACATACACTGCCATGTCCCAGTGTAGGATATGTTTAATGTAGGATAATATTTAAAAGCAAACATATCCTACATCCCAGTACCTGGTTTGTGGTAGTAATCTGATAAACATTTGCTCTATAAATTATTTTAACATATCCTTTAAAATTCAGACTTTATTAGTCAATGAGGAAAAATCACATTATTTTCTTTACATACTCTTCCCTTATTGGAATCCATCACTGTGGTCCCCTTAGATCTTTTTTTTTGCATTACACAGTCCTCCTGGATCACCTTCCTTTCTTAGAGCTATAACCAGAGCAAGGATTATGGTTGCATGGCAGCATCTGACCTCATCTGCAGGTTCACTCACTTTCTTGCCTAGCAGTAACAGTGGGCTGTTGTCTGATTGGGGCATCTGCTTGCTTCCTTTATCTCGCTATGGAAGCGGTGAAATGCTAAAGCTCCTTTTACCGTAAGTTACAACTAAGTTTGAATTTCTGTTCTGACATTGGACTGTACATGAGTTGCCTAACATTTCTGTGTCTCAATTTTTTTCTTTTTTTTTTTTTTAATTAAATCATAGCTGTGTACATTGGTATGATCATGGGGCATCATACACTAGCTTCACAGACCGTTGACACGTTTATATCACACTGGTTAACATAGCCTTCCTGGCAATTTCACAGTTATTGTGTTGAGACATTTACATTCTCTGACTCCACACTTCAGATGAAGTCTGCAGTGAGCTGATTCCATTTTCTGATTGCTGCAAGGACTTTCTCCTCCTCCTCCCTGGGTCTCTCCTAACTCCCAGTGATCCCAGGCTGTTCCTTTATCCCTCAGACTCTCCCCATTCTGCTCCCTGTGTGTGATCTCTTGAGGGATCCAGTGGGGAAAGAGAAACCAGCTTCAAGAGCAGCCTGGGAAGTGGGATCATGGCTGAACTGTCCTGTTCTCAGCTAATGTGCATCTTATTTCATGGACAGTTTGTACATTAGACATCCCTTCCCCTTAATATGGAGTGAGTTGTGTCCTGTTCCCACTGGAGAGGCTCAAATAAATGACTAAGGCTGAGATGAAGCAGGAGCTGCCCTGGGAAAGGGCCTTACTCTCCCCTTGGGCAGGCAGTGGCCAGTGGTCAAGGCCCTGGTGGGGGCAGGAGCCTCTGTCAGGACCTCCTGGCATCTGGTCACAGACATGATGGACCTGGACCTGGGCAGCAGGGGGAGCGGTGGGGCTGTCACTGAGCACTCTGTGGTGCTCAGCTGGGAACTCAAGACACCTGACCCTGGGCTCTGCTCAGAACTCACTGGAGCCAGCCACTGTGTCCTCTCTGGCCACCTGGGAGCCTCAAGATAGACCCACTCCTCCCAGAAATGGCACTCAGCCGTTGGGGTTGCACTCAGGCCTAGGGAGGGTTGGGCTGGGCAGGGAAAGAGCAGCACATTTGCATGCAGGGCCCCTCTCTCTCCTCTGAGGCTGGAGGGGTGAGAAGAGAGACCTGCAGCGTGTCTGCCTCAGCAGAGCTCTGGGGTGTCTGCACCATGGCCTGGACCCCACTCCTCTTCCTGAGCCTTCTTCTTCACTGCACAGGTCAGGACAGTCCTCAGCACCCTAAACCCCAATTTTTGAACTCATGCCAGGACTAATGTTCCCTCCTATCCTTCCTCCAGGTCCTAATGGGTGTCTGTGTTTCCAGAGTCCCTCTCCCAGCCTGTGCTGACTCAGCTGCCCTCTGCATCTACCTTCCTGGGATCCTTGGCCAAGCTCACCTGCACCCTGAGCAGTGTGCTCAGTGGCTACCCCATTGCATGGCACCAGCAGCAGGCAGGGAAGGCCCCTCGGTACTTGATGTGAATTGATTTTGCTGGAACCAGCAGTAAGGAGGACAGGATCCCTGACCGCTTCTCAGGCTCTGGCTTTGGAGCTGACCACTACCTAACAATCTCCAACCTCCAGTCTGAGGACGAGGCTGATTATTACTGTCAGACCTATGACAGAAACGGTATTCCTCACAGTGATACAGGCAGATGAGGAAGTGGGACAAAAACCTCAGCTTGCTCTAGAGCTTTCTCTATGACAATTTTCAAATATCTAAATATGTTCCATATACACAAATTCTACTTGAGAGGACCTTTGGTGTTTAAAATATTTCCACTCTCAGTTTCTTTCCAAATGTTTCTGAAGTCTCAGGAAAACCAAAAGTAAAACCCAAAGCCCCCTGATGACACTGAAATGTTGCCTGTTCATCCAAATGTGACAAATCCAGTGGCCCGGAGGCTGGCCTTGTTCAGGAAACCTAGAAAATGAGACTCTCCTTGCTCACATGTTGGTCAGGACCCAGGGACCATTTCAGGACCCATGGACTGTGCCCTTCCAGTTGTCACAGCAGAGACCTCCTCTTCCCTCCCAGTCACGTGTCCTTGGGACTGTCTGCGGCTCCATATGTCCCAGGGACCAGGCAGGAGGATGTGAAATACAGCTGAGGACACGGGTCAGGGAGGAATTCCAGGCACTCAGCTAGCCTGGCTCACTCATGGGTTCCTGCAGCTGTGGTTGCCATATCAGGATAGGGGGTGGATGTGGGGACAGCTCTGGGGCTGAGGCAGCAACCTCCTTGTGGGAGGTGAGAGGGGAAAGGGAGGCTTTTCCTCTGCTTGGAAATTCTGAGCCTATTCCAGGGGAGTTGGGGGGACATAGGTCCCATGAAGGTGACTTTCCTGCTACAATTGAGAGATGGATGGGTAACATTGAGAATGAGAAACAGAACTATTTCAAACATACCATAA
>CAUYPK010154368.1:0-11623 GCA_963574355.1 Loris lydekkerianus | reverse complement strand
CTCATTTACCCAATTATAGCATTAGGACATTTGTATTCTACACATGATAGAACCAACTTATACTTGCAATGAGCTCCATAGTTGTGGTCCCCCTACTATCCCTCCCACCCCATCCCTCACCCTCCACTTTGCCTCATTTCTTGAGGACTATACTTCTCTGCTCTACTGATCTGCCCCACCAGACCCCACCCTTTTCCTTTAATCTTGCTGAGGTTACCAGTGACATCCCAATTAGACAGCCATTTGACAGTCTATTTCTTTAGTTCCTGGTTTCATTATGGATTTACTAAGTGCCAGGCACTGTGCCATACACTTAAGACAGACCAATATTTATAATATTAGTGCATACATATAAATATAATCCACAGAAAATTAACCACCATTTCATACTTGACAATATTTCCTATACATTTTTAACATGCCTAATAAGACTAATATGTCTTTCTCAGGCTTTCAGTGGTCTTAATATAGGAAAGCAAACGTTGTGTATAGAAGGAAGAAAAACTAATGAATGGTATAAGTTATAAATATTAAACCAGCACAGGTTCATTTTCTGTTTGAGAATAGAACTTAAGGCTGCTGAGATGAAAATATAGAATTTTAATCACTAGACTATGAAATAAACTGGCCCATTATTATTCTTACAGGGCAGTGTTCAAAAGATTTCTTTCTTTCTTTCTTTCTTTTTTTTTTTTTTTTTAAATCAGATATTTGTTCTTTAATTTTGTCAGGAGAATGTTTAGGGTTACCCATAACATTATGTGTTTTTCTTTTGATCTAATTTCTGTATTTATACAACAATTATTTCAAATAAGTGATCTTAGAAAGTTTTAAGAAAATTTAGAAGTTTTTTAATTTAAATGATCCATCTTTGGCCATTAATCACAATGGCATATTTATTTCAAAAGTGACTCAATCTAATAAGCCTCTTTATAGAAAGCCCTGATGGTAATCTTCCAGGTTTAGAGTAAGTTTTTACCATGTAAGCTAGAGGTGTTCCTGGAGAGGGCTTAGAGGAGACAGTTCTCAGTAATAGATTTATGAAAGAATAGACAATGACAAAGGACTGACTCCTCAGAGCTTGACACATTCGGTACACACAGTGTGCTGCTTAGAATCTTAAGTGTCTCAGACTCCTAGTCTTAACACACTGGCCACCTGACATGTTCTTGACAAAAGATGCCCACAGATGGTGGAGACTGAGAAGAGAATTCCCACTCAGTCACAAAGTCAAGATCAGAGACATAAAATAGAAAGAGAGAGAAACCTTCTAAAGTTTTTCTTTCAGGGACCTGCAACAAAGTTTGTCTTAAAAGACGCTGGCCTAGTCAGAACAATGTAACTGGCCAGTATGCAGGGCTGGTTTGAACATCAGGCTGGTGGGGAGCTAAGTGCGAGTTCTGCCCTATGGTAACCCTCTTTAGACAAAACGACAGAGAAAGACAAGGGACAAAACAAAAACAAGCAATATAACAACGCCAGCGATTAGAATCTATTTCTGAGAGATGGTATCAAACGATATGAATATTCATATACCACAAAGTACCAAAATATATACCAATACCAGAGTTGCTCACAAGACTAGTCACCAACAAAAACACTTCTCTCGTTTATCTTAAATACGGAAAGGACAATGATCTTTTACCATCTGCTCAACCGGAGCCCACAGAGAGGAAAACTGGGAGTCCCACTGGTAAGTAAAGCATCTCACCATGTGCTGGCTGGCTAGAGTTCCAATATTCCCGATGCAGCTTTTTGGAAGAGCAGAGTGGCTTTGAGATCTTGCCTATACAAATAGTATATATTTTAATAACAGAGAAATAATACAACTACATCTTAGGAGGAAAAGGGAAAGAGAAAATCTAACTGTTGTATAAGTAATAGGTGTATATTAAAGAATACTCCCTGCAAACTGTTAAGACAGATGAAATATTAAGAAAGCAGAGTGCTAAATTTATTAAAAGATATATAAACACAAAGGAAGCCCAACACATTTTTATCCTTCTTAAATACCTTATTTTGTTGAATAAAAAGGTAAATAATGCCCATCCTTCAGGAAACAAATATAGTAAATATAACAAAAGGCAGATAATTATAAATTATGGTTGAAACTAAACCCATCAGTCCTAAAAACAAATATGAATGGGCTTAAATCTTCCATTGAGAAAAAATATTTTCAGTTTAGCACACAAACACAAAAACAGTGCCCCAAGACTCCCGTGCTAAAAAGTAAACTATAAATATCTAGTAAAATCTGACAGAATCAACTCTATATTGTAAGGGACTAAGATATTTGTGATTTAAAAAAATAATTATCTTTGGTTTCATAGGGTATTTTTACTATAACTTCTTAATCAGGAAATGTAAATTTACTAAGTTTCATAGACTGATCAAGAGAACAATATAATACGATAAGAATAGTATTCCCAAGCTAATATAGAAAGAACTGTTTTCAATTGATGTCTTTCGGGGTGACAAGATACTTTTTATTTTTTCAGACAGAGTCTCTCTTTGTCACCATAGCTAGAGTACCGTCAGATCATCTTAGCTCACTGCAACTTCATACTCCTGGTCTCAAGTGATCCTCTTGCCACAGTTTCCTAGGTACCTGGGACTGTAGGCATGTATTATGATGCCTGATCTATGTTTTCTAGTTTTTATTAAGATTAGGACTTGCTTTTGCTCAGGCTGGTCTTGAACTCCTGACCTAAAGTTATCCTCCCACCTCGGCCTCCCAGAGTGCTTGGATTATAGGAATGAGCCGCAGTACCAACCAACAAATACAGAGGGCCTCCCAAAATGTATACACATATTAAGAAAGAAAAAAACTGTATTAAATTTGTAATCCTCAAGTCATGTTTGACTTCTGCAATTACAAGAGGTGTTCAGTATGACTTAGTATCTATCCTTTGTTATTGGTATATATTGAGTATTACAATTTTAATGTAATTTTTTCATTTCTTAAAATGTGTATACAATTTTTGGTACTTTTGACTTGTTTAGCTGTATTGGCCTGTCTCATCTAAGTCTTGTGAGATTCAGGCTCCATAAGTGCCTCACTCCCCTTTTCTGCATCAGGCCCAATCATAAATGCTCTGTTTTTGTTACATACGTACTTACATTTATTATTAAAATAAGTTAGCCTTCTTTTTCAGTGGTGCCTGGGTCATGCTAGCATCGGTTTTATAATCATTTAGATTTTCTTTATCTAAACTCTCAGAAAATATGTTCACAATATTCCCAGTGTTAGAAGGTAAACTAGCACCATCTCCATATAAAGCACAGCAGTTAGTCCACAGGGAAAGTCAAAGAACATCTGCTATCATTCACAATCGCAGGGTACTAAAGTTGCACACTTAAAGTCCCATCAGTGAGAGGGAAAAAGCAATGGATAATCATCACTGCGAACTACCTAACCATGGTTGCCAACACCAGTCATCAGAGACACCACCACCAGAGACAGCAACTACAGATGGTGCATAATCTAACTTTACCCATTTGACACTAAAATGAAGTACTACTAAGGAGCCTCTAAAAAAGGAATTTATTAAGAAAAAATAAATTTAAAATTATATTGGGATTCAAGCAATAAATCTCCTGGGGGTTCTGCTTCTCCTACTTCCTAATGAAAGTAGGGCTACAAGAAAGAAAAATGAAAAATCTTTCCATAAATAACTCTAGAAGATTTTGAAGACTAAAGGCACACTAGTATGTATCTCTCATAAAGTATCACAAGAAAGGGAGTGAAGCATTCTCTTTCTGAAAAGAACACAGCATAGCACAAGTAAGTTACTGCACTGCAGAACACCAGGGCATCTGAACAGTTGCACAAGGCCTGAGCCTGAGTTTCAGAGGCTAGTGAGTTAGCAGGAATGAAAGAAAGTTCAAAGGCAGCCAGACCCCACCAAAAGAGACAGCAGGATTTAGTATAGGTGGTAGTGCCTGATAGAGCCTCAAAAGTGCCCATCCAAAGCTACAGTGTCATGTAGATAACTCGGCTCTGGATTAATATTCTACACCCACAAATGACAATTTACATAGATATTGCTCCTTATTTTCAGTGGCTCACAAAATAAAATTATTAGCATTATTTTCTCCTGGCCAGAAATTAGTAACTCCCTGGCAAAATACTTCTTCAAGTTGATTGTAATTCCCATGGAAGTGGCAGTGTGCAGGATAGAAACAGCATGTGGAGAGCTGGACAGGAGATCAAGCTCCTTTTGATGAAAGCCTAATGGTTTTCTGCAACCTCAGAGGAAATCAGTTGCATGTCCGTGATGTGGAATAAAGTGTTTAATGAAGCTGCCAATGAGGTTGCCAGATGATTGTGTAGGTCTTCAGTGTGTGGCCACCTATCTTACACACTGCAGATGATTCTTCTGAATTATCTCTGGACTTAAAGGAGCATAATTTTCTTTAGTGTTAAGTATTACTTTCATTTAGTCTAGGGTACACAAAGTTATGGCAGCATGAAAATTAATTCAATCAAGTACTTCATATAAACTTAAAGAAGTCTTTAAAGTGAAATAGCTGACTTCAGAAACTTAATTCTTTATACTATTGTGTTCTCTAAGTATGTCCACATAATTTATTCACAAGGCAAAAAATTATTCATTTTATTAGCTGGTTATTTTAAGAGTTTTGGTAAAATTTCTCATATTTCTGTGAATATACTCAAGTCTCTGATTGTTATGTTAATCTCCCAGACTTCTGAGAGAGTCAACTTCAATTTATAAAGTATCTTTGAAGGTGCTCCTTTCTTTTAAAAAGATAATATATTTATATACATCTGTGTATTCCAAGTAAAACTAAATCTAACATAGACATTAACTAAATAGCATATGCTTTTTAAAACTCCACTTTTTATAGTGAATGAAAGTTGTTTTCACCAGTCAATTGGGGAAGTAGGGAGAAGAATTTATAGCAAAGACAAACTGAACGGCTGAATGAAGAAGATACAGGAATCCGAGTAGGACCAGGACTTCTCAGACTATTAAAACCTTTGTGGATTTCTGTTATCCCACCTTCACCTATGTTATTGCATAAAGCATGCCATCCTCAAGAATTCTAAAGTAAAATATTTGATGACCTAGAAGTGAAGACCTTCTATGTTAGTCAGCATTCGAAGTGTTTATTGTAATTTATCTGGGGTGATAATCATATATATCACCTCTGGTAAATAGAAGCGAATGTCCATTAGCAGTGTAGATTAAGCCATTCTTTCTGAATTTGAATCCTGGCTATGCCAATTCATTGAAAAATACATTAGCCTCATGTTGCCTTTATTTGCTTGATCTTAAAGCGAAATAATAATAGTGCTTACCTGATAAGATTGTTCTTAACAGTACTAAAGTCGATATACCTAAAATATCTCATGTGTTACCTGGCAACAGAGGAAGTTTCATAAAGCGTTAGCTTTTTATGATTAAGATAAAATTAAAATGCAATGAAAGGTTGTATGCCATCTCAAAAACTGAGGGGAATCAATTTCCTAAAGGTTATTATAAAATAATAATTCTATTTATATATGATATTAATAATCTCTTGGATTTTTCCTTTTTGTTGTTGCTCTTGATAAATGAAATCAGATATGTGTACTGACAGAAGAGTTTATCTGGTTTACTCCCCAATTTCTATAAGCATCTTTTGGGCATGATGTCTGTAATTAACATAAATTTATTTTGCTTCGCCTTATTTTATACTGAGTAGTAGTTTGCCCTGTTCCCTTTGTTTATCCAATAATTGTATTATTCCTGATATCTCAAGAACTCTCCCTGATAGGAACTAGCCTCACTGATGTGTGCTATTTTTCTATAAAGCAGTAACCTGACTATTTTCAGAAGTATAAATATTGCATCAGGGACTACTCTACTTGCTTAGGAAGTTGGAATAGTAATGAAATTGGGAGAAGAATATTGAACAAGTTTTTTAAGCGTTGTAGTTTCAAAAATATCTCGGGACATTTTTTTTTCCTTGCCAAGTTATGCTTGGAGTGGTATCTTGCCTAACTTTCATAGTATAGTATATGTCATAAACCAATAAAATTTCCTAAAATTGTGCTAGTTAAAAAATCCTGGACTTGTTCCGGATTGTTATATTACTCCTGGAACCTAGGTGTCAAAGGTTACATTGTCAATACATCCCAATAGCTGTAAATTACAAATAGAATTTCATCAAAATTAGAAATGTGTTTATTAATAGAATAAATGGAAAAGCTTACATCTGATGAAGGATTTATATGCAGAACATATAAAGAACTCTTAAACCCCAATAACAAGAAATCAAACCAACTTTTTAAAGGACAAAAATTTAATTGTGAACTGTAAAATGCATGGTAAATAAGCATCTGAAAAGATACTCCACATAATTAAAGAAAAGCAGAAGTATAATCTACCAAGGGGGAGGGAATGGGAGAGGAGCAAAGGAGGGGAAGGGAGGATGATTGATTGGTAGGATATCACCTACTGTGCACAATATGAGGGTGTTCAGCATGCCCTCTAGGTGAAGAGCTGAACCACAACTTGAATTTTACCTTAGAAATGAAAACAATGTAACCTAAACATTTGTACCCTCATGTTAATCTGAAATTCAGAAAAGATAAGCCACAAAGTTTATTAGGAAATGTAAATTAAAACCATGGTAAAATAGTATTACATCACCATTAGAATATCTAAAATTAAAAGTCTGAACATTTTAACTGTTTTTGTGGGCATAAAGAAACTGGAAGTCTCAACATACTTGATGGGAATGTCAATGGTACAACCACTTTAAAAAACAATCTGGTGGATTCTTTAAAGGTTCAACATGCATTGTATCATAGGATCTAGGCATTTTAGTTCCAGGGAGAGATCCAGGAAAATAAGAAACTACATATCTAAGTAACCACATGTACACTGATGTTCATAGCAGCTAAATTCATAATAGCCAACACTAGAAACAAATGCATGTCCAGTAAACAGGTAAATTGATAAATTATGTCATATCCATACAATGGATTACTACTTAGAGAACTACTCAGCAATAAAAACAAATGAATTCTTAATGTATGGATGCATCTCCAAATTATCATACTGAGTTAAAGAAAATAGGAAAATTTTCTTTACAATTTATGTACAATTTATGTAAAGTTCTAGAGATGCTTACCAATCAATAGTGATAGAGAGCAGAGTAAGAGTTACCTGGGAATGGAGAGGGAGTGAGTTGGAGAAATTATAAGGTGGTTTAAGTAAACTTTCCAGGTGAACTTTACTTTCCAAGTAAACTTTCCACAAACACTACCTGTTTGTGGGCAGAGTTCCATGTCAAATTACGTTATTTAATATGTTCAGTTTGTTGAAGAGATTTATTTTTTTTTTTTTCTTCTTCTTTTTCTTTTTTTATTGTTGGGGATTCATTGAGGGTACAAGAAACCAGGTGAAGAGAACTTTCAAATGCATTCAGTGTATCCAAGTAATTCTTTACATATAATTATATTTAATGACAATTCCTCAGAAATACATTTCCTTTATAACAATGAACATTTACTTCATACATTATTGAGTTTTCCCCAAGTGTCAGACACTATTAGGAACTAAGAATTTAAAGAGGAAATGCTGTTAGGTGAAATGTTTTAGCTTAAAGGTTTAAAAGCACTGGATTTACAGTCATATTGACCTTAATTCACCATCTAGCCCCACCTTTTCCCGACTGAACAATCATGGTCAGTACTGAAATTATCTAAGCCTTAATTTTTTCTAGTGTTGGGGGAAATTTGCAGGCTAAAGCTCACATGTGGCCTTCTAGGTCCTTAAGTGTGGAATCCGAATTTTACAGAACAAATCCTTTTATTTTTGATTAAATGCAATTAATTAATACAATTATGAACAAAATTAACACAATTATGTTCTTCTTTTATATTTTTATTTTAAAATGAACATATTTAAAATACCAAAGAATGAAACAATTTCCAATGAAATAATCCTCCTGGATTGACCAGGAGGTCACTTTAGCCCTAGATTTAACAAGGGTTAAATTGATAGCTGCTGCACTTGTGGTTTAGTTCTAACTTCCCCTGAATGGTGCCACACTGAACAGGCTGGTTGGGGAGAGTTTCTGGAGATTAAATGTGCCACTCTATCATGATCTTTTGACAAGGGTATACTGTGTTTCTGTTTGAAGTGGAATTTGGAATAGCTTGACAGTATATTTTAATTCTTCTGCTTAACAGCCTGTCTTGTCAAAGACAACCAAGAGAACATTGAAGGAAGAAAGCGTTTTTTAATGAGGGTTGGATATTGCAATATTACCTTATTTCTGCTAACAATGAGATGATATGTTTGCTTTGTGATACTGTATCAATATTGCAGGGTGAGAGGAGGGGAGAAAGGGGAGGGGAAGTGGGAGGGTGATTAGTGGGATATCAACTAATGTGTAAATTCAGTGCTCATCAACATATACCACTCATAAGGACTACAAACATTTTAAATTAGAGGGAGAGGCATAACATTTCATATTGCAGAAATTAAGGATGAAAAACAAAAGGAAGGACAATTCATTCAAGCAAAAAAGTAGAAATAATGTCATTAAGGCTATTTATAAAGTAACTTATATATTCAGGAAAAAGGGGAAGCTATTCAGTGATGTAGAAATGGTGAAAGGACGCATTGTAGGATGCTTAGATCCCAATAACGTTTCAAAGTACAAACAACCGCCTCTTTTAAGGAGAACCAAAACTGATTGGCAGCATGAAGTAGCCTTTGACCTAACAGAAGAACTTCATATAATACTTCAAAAGGAAAATATATATTATTCAATCACTTTGGATGAATCAGCTGATATTACTGACTCAGTGCATGTTTTGTACTTCATTTGGTTCATAACAGAATATTTTCTTTGCTACAAAGAGTTACTCAAACAGAACAAGGAGAATGGATATCTTCAATAATTTTCAAGATAAATATCATAATATCTTCCATAATTTTCAAGATAAATATCATGAAGTGGAACTGAATTTGGTAAATTTACCGAGTGTACGTACAGACAGCACACCTTTCATGACAGGAAAACATGAAGGGTTTATTGCACAGATAAAGTATTGACAGATCCAGATGCTCTCATTTCTTTTCACTGTATCTCACATCAGCAAAATCCAGGTGCTAAAGCTACTATTTTAAGTTACAATTTGCAAGTTGTAAGAACTGTTTAAGTATATTTGTGCAAATGCAACATAGCATCATCAATTTCTCAACATGCTGAAGTTAAATGATGAGATGTTCCGTGGGATTTGTTATATCTTTCCAAAGTGCCATTGGCTATCTTTATCCATGAAAGAAGAGAGTATTAATAGGTATAGCCAAAATTTTATCTCTGCAAGAACAGATGCTTAAATTTTATGAAGAATAGCAATGTGAATTATTGAAAGAAGATTTCTATAGGAATGCAGTATTTCTATGTGATATCATTAAAATCAAAATGATTTGAATATTTCTTCATAAGGTAAAACTAAGTCTATATGTGATATGTGAAAAAAATTCCAGGCATCTTTTAAGAAGCTGTTTTTCAAAAAACTTCTTCAAAGGGAAATTTCGAATGAACATTTTCCCCAGTTTGCAGAGATCATTGATGAGCAAGATGATATATGTGTATCATTTGAAGAATACACAGGTGTTACAGAACCATCAATTGGAGAATATAATGAAAAGTTCACTGAGAATTATGACATCACACATTAGCATTTCATTCTGACCTAATTGATATCACCAAGGCATCTAAAGAACTACAGAGGGAACTCAGCAAATCACATTTTAAAGTCACTGTTTGATGCTAAGAAAAGATCCAATTGAAATAAGAAAAAGTGTAGTAGAATACCCACACCTTTGGCAACATGATTGAAAAATGCTTTCTTGATTTTCAATCACTTATTTTTGTGAATCTTCATTCTCCTACCCTAACCCAAATCAAAACACAAATAATTAATACCCATCTAGACAGCAACTGAAACTGCAGACTTCCAGGGTGCAATCAAGTATTCAAACAATCTCCAACAAAAAACAGACACACCAGAGTCATTAAATTGTTAATTAACCTCCAACAAAAAGCAGACTATTAGTTAACAAATAGTTTTCATTTTTTGAAATTATTAAGTACATAATTGTTAGATTTTTATAAAATAATGTAAATTTTTAAATAATTTAAGTGATTCTAATTGAAGTTTATTGAATGCAGCCTTATTTGATTAGAGCTAAATTAATGCAGCCTTCCAACATGAAAAGTTTCCTCACCCTTGCTCTAATTTAAAATAAGATTAAATGGGATAATGCATATAATATTCTAAATAATGTTTAGGGCATTTAACAAATTATTATTATTGTATTATTACTATGAAAGAAACAATGATCTTGACTATCTCATCAAGACTCTAGAGAAGTAACAGAAAAAAATTAAGGATCATTAAACATTTTAATAGGTTTGATTTCAATTACAGAAGTTATAATTTGTCAGTCTAAAAATACACTTTCTGGAAACTTTCTGACTTTAATAACTCCTTCTTCAATGGCTAAAGAAACCCAAGAGTCCTTTAAAATGTTAAAACAACACACATGAAACTAGTGCTGTCTCAGTAGCAAACTGCAATTCAATTATCCACATGCAAGATTAAGAAACTAAAACTCCAGAACCCATTGTAAAGGCCTTCTGTAAACCATAGCAAATATTACCTGCTGTTTGAAGGTTGCGGCTCAGCCAAAACATCTAATATACTATCAAAATGTTTTTCTTAAATTTCAAGTGGGACATAGAATGTCTCTACTGGCAATATTCAGAGCTTTCTCAACAATGTCTACATTTTAAATCATAAAGTGATTGCATTTCTGATCATTGCCTTTGAGGCAGGCAAATGGAGGAATAAAATTCTCCCTTAAACATATTTTCCCCTTGGAACATCAGCAGGGGACACGAGTCCTGTGAAGGACTTAATCTTGGCTGACGTGTATATTCCCCTATGCCTACCTCAGAATTTCCGGGCAGATCATTTATTAAAGTGGCCAGGAATGAATAATATGCAGAGACGTATGTTTTGTAAAATAGAGTTCCTACAAAATACCCGTTTCAAGAAGGTTTTTTGTTTGTATGTTTTGCAGTTTTGGGCCAGGGCTGGGTTTGAACCCACCACCTCTGGCAAAGGGGGCCAGTGCCCTACCCCTTTAAGCCACAGGAGCCACCCAAGAAGATATCTTTCTTAAATAGGTAAGTTCTTTGATATCCAGGTATAGAGAGATGGTACAAAACGTAAAGAAGGATTTAGTATTCTGAAGCTGGATCTATCACTGCCTTCCCCCAATACTCCCTATCACTGGTGAAACACAAACCCCCTGGTATTTTTTTGTTTTTTCTTCAAATGTTCAGGTGTTTATTTTATTTTATTTTATTTTATTATTAAATCATAGCTGTGTATATTAATGCAATCATGGGGCACCATACACTGCTTTTATAGACCATTTGACATATTTTCATCACACTGGTTAACATAGCCTTCCTGGCATTTTCTTAGTTATTGTGTTAAGACAATTATACTTTACATTTACTAATTTTCACATGTACCCTTGTAAGATGCACTGCAGGTGTAATCCCACCTATCACCCTCCCT
>CAUYPK010154366.1:0-36390 GCA_963574355.1 Loris lydekkerianus | reverse complement strand
TTTGATTTGCATTTCTCTGATGGTTAAGGATGATGAGCTTTTTTTCATGTGTTTGTAGATTTTGTGTCTGTCTTCTTTAAAGAAGTTTCTCTTTAAGTCCTTTGCCCATCCTGAAATGGGGTCATGTGTTCTTTTCTTGGTAATAAATTTGAATTCTATGTGGATTCTGGTTATTAGACCTTTATCAGAGGTATAACTTGCAAATATTTTCTCCCATACTGAGGGCTGTCTGCTTGCTTTACTCACTATAAGTTTACCATTCATATTTTTCCTTTCACAATAATTTTCCAGGAAAACAATCATATTTCAGGAATTAATAACATAATATATTAACCTTATGATAGTTCGTCTTCCTTCCAAATTTCAAATGTGAATTGTCACTGTGTCAAGCAGTTCTGAGCATCATTAGATGACTGGGTAAGAGGCTGTAGGTTGTTTGGACCTAGAGAGAGGACTGAGGGCTGTTTTCTTCTGCATGAGCTGACAAGGAGTGTTGCTCTTCAGCATAGGGCAAGGATCATTGCACGGATTTTGCAGTGAACCCATACAGTTATTGTGGATTGAACAAAGAGGGTGGGTCTTATTTAGTTCTGAATAAAGGGCCAAATTGGACCCTAATCTGGATGCAAACTCCATGGAAGAACAGAAGCAAACCTTGCAACATGATTCCAAAGGTCCACAGTAGCCTTTGTCTTTCAGGAATTACAGAATTTCTACCAGTAAGAGTGTTATCAGTTAAGAGACCAGAAGCTCAAGTCCCCAAACTGAGCAAAACAGCATCCAACTTCAAGGACTCCAGTAACTTGAGACAGAACAGGAGGGTGCAGAACAATCAGAAGATGAGGCCAGGTGTGCCGGATGCTGCCACCACCGTCACGCCTTCTAAGACTCCTCTCAATTTCAAAACAAAACGTGGAGCTATATTTTTCAGAATCCTCTTCTGGTGCAGTTCTGAGTTAGAGTTTTCTTCATGAGAGGAAGCTGAGTAAGATTGTGAAGGCGGGATGGAAAGAGGTGTATTAGATTTCAGAAAAGGTTGCAGCAATGACATCACAGCTTCTGCATGAGCTGACAAGGAGTGCTGCCCTTCAGCATAGGGCAAGGATCATGGTACAGATACATACTTCATTGCTACAGATCTTGGGAACTCTCACAGCACTCTGGGAATGACTGTAGTTTCCTGATAGGTTTGTTTTTTTTGTCCAGGGCTGGGTTTGAACCCGCCACCTCCGGCATATGGGGCTGGTGCCCTACTCCTTTGAGCCACAGGCACTGTCCCCTGATGTGGTTTTAAGAACCAATTGCTTAGGTAATTCAGGCTTAATTCTCAATGTTTGCCACCATGACCTTCTAGCTAGAGATTCTCTGATCTTCTTCGCCACTGTACCTGATTTTCATTCTTCCAGCTTTTCTAATATTCAGTTATAAGTTTCTAATATACAACCATATTCTATATTTCTACAAAATCACATATAGTGGGTGTTTTTTCTTAATACAATCTAGACTTTTAGGCCATGGAAATAAAATTGCTTCTGGAAAATAAAGCTAAACATTTATATATATATAAAAAAAAATTAGTCATAAAAGATCCAAACACTATATGTGCTTCCATTTCTGGAGTCTTAAAAAAAGACTTAAAAATTACGGCTTATAATTAAGGGAAGGGACAGTTATCTGTTAAGATAGAAACTGATGACCTGGGACCCAAATCCATGAAGTATCACAAAGAAAAGAACAAAAATATTGACATTCAAAAATTATAAAAGAAAATAAAAAAGATAAGAAATACCTTTCATGTGAAAGCCCTAAATTAGTTTCATAGTAGGGCTGAGTACATTGGGTACGTTTTCTTCCATTCTTGAGATACTTTACTATGAAGAATATGTTCCAGCTCCATTCATGTAAACATGAAAGAGGTAAAGTCTCCATCTTTCTTTAAGGCTGCATAATATTCTATGGTATACATGTACCACAATTTGCTACTCCATTCATGGGTCGATGGGCACTTGGACTTCTTCCATGACTTAGCAATTATGAATAGGGCTGTGATAAACATTCTGGTACAAATAAGGCTATGTTAACTATTGTGATGAAAGTGTGTCAAATGGTCTGTGAAGCTAGTGTATGATGCCCCATGATCGTATCAATGTACGCAGCTATGACTTAATAAAAAAAAGGAGTAAAAAAAATAATATCCTTACTGTGAAAAAAAAAAGAAATATCTTTACATGTGGCCCTAACCAGACCAAAGAATAAAAATATTAAACAAATACTCAGAGAAAAGGGCCTTGGCCTTTGACGAGAACATGCCAAAACCATGATAAACTAGGGAAAGAAAAGTACACCCCCAGTCATATGCCAACACAAATATAGAGTTCTAAGGACAAATGAAAACAAACACTTCCCTGCAGAATGAACAAGAGAAAACGTTTGTGTCTTCATGATACATCTCTGCTGCATTGCTACCTGGTAAAGTGGTACCACAATTGTGCAATTTTCTTAAAGATTTTGACGCCACAGGGTCTATCTGGCAAAAGTTCATTGGTCTGTCACATGTGGAAAAAAAAAAAAAGAAAAGAAAAATTATTTTTCTGCAGTATTGATGAGCCTAAACTAAACTGAAGAAAAGGTGAAGGTGATAGAAACTTAAAAAACTCTGTGATTCTCAAGGTAAACCCTTTATGTATATTAAATGGTGTTATTTGATTCATTTAAAAATAAATAAATGCGATATAAATTTCAGGATATCAGATTCACGGAACCAGAGGATCTTACACTGTCCTATATTCTCTACTCAAAATAGTGTGTATCTATTTATATATACTTAAAAGTGTATTTATTTGTAGCATCAGCCATAACTGCAAAAAAAAGAAAAAAAAGAAAAAAAATTTACTTTTAAGATGCTGATTTGTACCTCTCTGCTTTTGAGATTTCAATCTCTTTTATGTTTGACCAGAAGCGGACCACCTGAGTGGGGAGGAAATAGGGTTTTGATAGCAGAAAGTCAAGTATTTAAAACAGCAATGGAAAGGTAATGTTTACATACTCTTGTTATCTATCTTAAGAAATAAAAAAAGGCAAGAAATATATCCATTCATAATCTCATTGCTTCATCTGAAATACACTTAGTAGATAATGCCTTTGTTCTTTAGTAGCAATGTTTATGCATTTTTTAAACAATTATGAAAAAGATTCTTATGACAGAAAGTTTACAAGTATAACATATTCCACTTGTAACAATATGAAATTTATATTTGTGGAAAAAGTATGGTCACATTAAAAAAAGAAATAATGATGCAAATATGTACTTAGATTTTGCCCTCAACTATTCATTATTTTCTGCTCATTACAGAGCTTTGTCTTATTTAGTGAAAAGTGTGTGAAAGTGGTTTGTGCCTATTGGAAATGAAGCCTTAAGATTTAGGGCATGTTTTGCCACTTTTCTTTCTCCCTTCAAAATTAGACATAGGTGCTTTTCAATCAGCCTCCGTGGTCAGGAAAATTCTCAATAGACATTTACATGAGTAAGAAATAAATTGTTTGCCTTTTCAAACTAATTCGCTGCTTCAGGCTACCAGTAAAATATGTCATTCAATTCACAAGAGCTATTTTGTTTTCTGGAGTTTCTTCATATTTTGCCTCTTGGAAAGACTATATTTATTTATTTCACATTTACAAGCCAAGTAACACTCTACCTGATAAAATTTCCCCTTTACAATACTGGGGACATACAAGTCACCCACAGTGATTCAGAAGAAAGCCAAGTTTGGAAATATCTCAAATTTGAATTTATCACACAATTACAGGTGTAAATGGGTTATTTAACTGCCTGAAGGGATTCATTGGAACCGTTCAAACAAATTGGTAGAACAAGTAAAACATATAATCTCAAAAAAAAAAAAAAAATTAAGAAAACAATCTGATTTAAAATACTATCAATAATAATTTAATACTTAAGAAAAAATTAACAAAGGAGATAAAAGATCTGTACACTGAAAAATTTTAAACACTGGGGAGAAAAATGGAAGAACACATAAATATAAATGGAAAGATGATAGGAAGACTGAATATTGTTAAAATGTCTGTACTATCCAAAGTAATCTATGGATTCAATGCAATCCCTATCAGAACTCCAATTATATATTTTTTTCACAGATATAAAAGTGAACCTAGGGCAACACCTGTGGCTCAGTGGGAAGGGCGCCAGCCCCATATACCAAGGGTAGTGGGTTCAAACCCCGCCCCAGCCAAATTGCAACAAAAAAAATAGACGGGCATTGAGACGGGCACCTGTAGTCCCAGCTACTCAGGAGGCTGAGGCAAGAGACTGCCTAAGCCCAATAGCTGGAGGTTGCTGTTAGCTGTGATGCCACAGCATTCTACCGAGGATGACAAAGTGAGACTGTCTCTAGAAAAAAAAAAAAAAAAAATGGGCGGTGCCTGTGGCTCAGTGAGTAGGGCGCCGGCCCCATATGCCAAGGGTGGCGGGTTCAAACTCGGCCCCGGCCAAACTGCAACAAAAAAAATAGCCAGGTGTTGTGGCAGGCGCCTGTAATCCCAGCTACTCGGGAGGCTGAGGCAAGAGAATCGCTTAAGCCCAGGAACTGGAGGTTGCTGTGAGCTGTGTGATGCCATGGCACTCTACCAAAGAGCCATAAAGTGAGACTCTGTCTCTATAAAAAAAAAAAAAAAAAAGTGATCCTAAAATTCATAAGGAACCACAGAAGAAACTGGATAGTCAATGCCATGTTGAGTAAGAAGAACAAAGCTGGTTGTCCAATACTATTTCACTTCAAAATATGCTACAAAGCAATAGTAATCAAAACAGCATGGTATAGACATAAAAACAGACACATGGACCACTGAAAGATAATAAACAGTTTAGAAATAAACCCACACATATATAGTCAACTGATCTTAACTAAGAGTCCTGAGAATATAAAATGGAGGAAAAGACGGTCACTTCAACCAATGGCATTGGGACAACTGGATATCCACATGCAGAAGAATAAAGTTAGACCCTTATATCACATCATATAAAAACACCATCTAAAAATGAATTAAAAACTTAAATATAAGACCCGAAACTGTACATCTCCTAGAAGGAAATATCAGGAAAAAAATACTTGATATTGGTCTGGGCAATGAGGTTTTTGATATGACCTCAAAAGAACAGGCAACAAGAGCAAAAATACACTAATTTGATTATAGCAAACAAAATCATCTGCACTACACAGTTAAAGAAACAATCAACAGTGAAGACACTACTTAAGGAAAGAGAGAAAATATTTCCAAACCCTACACCTAATGGTGCTTAACATCTCAAAATATACAGAACGCCTACAACACAATAACAAACAAACTGATTCAAATAACTCAGTGAAAAGTGAGCAAATGACCTGAATACACATTTCTTTAAAATAGATATCTAAGTGTTCCACATATATACAAAAGTGTTTAACTCCATTGTCATCAGGAAAATGCAACTCAAAACAATAAGACGCAGATTATTTCACACTTGTTAGGATATTTAGAAAATAAAAGATTACTAAATAAAAAAGTAAACCCAATGCACTGTTGCAAGTACTATAAACTGGTGCACCCATTACAATAAACAGTATAAGAATTCCTCAAGATATTACAAACAGAACTATCATATGGTATAGCAAATCAATTTCTGGGTATTTATCCAAAGATACTGGAATCAGGATCCTGAAGAGATACCTGCCTTTTCATGTTCACTGCAGCATTCTTCACAGGAACTATGGTGTGAAATCAACCTACATGTCCATCAAAGAATGAATAAAGAAAATATCATATGTATGTATATTAAAATATAATTTTGCCCCCAATGAAAGACAACATGGATGAGCCTACAGGACCTTATCCTGAGGAAAGATAAGCCACACATGGAAAAACTAAAACTGTATAATCTCACTTACATATGGAATATAAGAAAGTTGAAATCATAGAAGCAGAGAATAGAATGTTGATGGCAAAACTCATGGTGGGGCATGAATGTGGTATGTCATAGGGAGGTGTCAGTCTTAATGTACAGTCAGTCATGAAAAATAAATAAGAGATCACCATTCAGCGTATGTGTCTATAGCTAACAACAATGTACTGTATACCTAAAATCCACTAGAGAGCAGATCTTAGGTTAAGTGTTCTTACCACACATGTCCAGATCTTAGGTTAAGTGTTCTTACCACAAAAACTAATAATAATAAAAGACGTGGAGGGAAACTATGGTAGTTGATAGATATATCTATGAACTTGTAGTTTTTTCACAGGTATATCATGGAATTATATATATTAAATATGTACAAATTTTAATAGGTAAATCATACCAAAATAATTAAAAAATTTTTATTCTTCACTAAACATTCAAATTTGTATTTGAATACTGTTTAAAAATAATCATCTTTAACTTCCTCCCAGGGGTCCTCAAACTTTTTAAACAGGGGGCCAATTCCCTGTCCCTCAGACTATTGGAGGGCCAGACTAAAGTTTAAAAACAAAAACAAAAAAAAAATTATGAACAAATTTCTATGCACACTGCACATATCTTATTTTGAAGTAAAAAAAGAAAACGGATCAAATACAATCACATGGCCTCATGTGGCCCATGGACTGTAGTTTGAGGACCTGGTTCTGAGGGTCTGTAATAATGCCCTCCCTTAGATGTGTGGGTGGAAACCTATGTTCTAGTTGCACAGACCTACGTTTAGAAATTTAACTGAACCAGACTGAATTAGTGTCAGACACCATGAGTCCCACATAATTTGTATCCGGTTGCTTCACGCTGTAGCAGTGCATTGGATAACAAAGAAAGCATTGCTAGGGCTCTCATGTGCTCTGGTTTGTCAGCCAAACTTTCCATGTAAAACTTTCTGAGTTTTAAGTCCAAACATTTTTAGGAGACTGCTAAAGGAATCTCTTTCATATATCTTAGCTCTTGTGCTTTCCAATTATATCTTTAAATAAGAGTGCTTTATTTGATTTACATTTTTCTCCCACCAATCCATCATTGTCATTGATATGTATCAATACATTGATATGTATTTTGAAAGCATACTGCGGAATATTATATTGTTTTATTTCTGAGATTCATTTAAAATTAATGGTTTCAAACCTGGAAGTATTCTATTAAAATGCTATACACAGTGATTCATCTTCTAGGGGCTGCATATACATAAAATGTCTTATGAGATAGTCTGTAATTTACTGAGAATAGAATTGATCCATTAGTTATTACACTCATTTGAAGGGGCTATATTAAAAGCACAACAAATTGATTGCTTCTCTTGGAAACTGGATTTTTTTGCAGAATATGTTGGCTGACTTCCCCTATAGGTGAACTTATTGAAAGTCAAAATTGCTTGAAGAAAATATTTTATTTATAAACAAGGGTACTTGCTCACAAAAAATAAGTAAATAACAAACATATACCTACATGTTACACACATATCAGGCAAACATATATTTCCAGTTGTGAAATGCTAAAACATTTCAGTTTTGACAGATATCACAACTTCCTTATCCCTGCTGAAAGGTGTGCAGCATTGCACAAACTCTATGCATTATGACCAATAAAATGAGCTGACAGGCTGCTGTGTGCTGGAGTCAGAAGAAAATATATAGTCATTAGCTTTAAGACTCATAGGCATTTTTATCCTTGCTTCCTTTTTAGGATAGTAAGGAGAGGGTCAGTTTTATCATCTGTGCAATATGGAAGGAAAAGTTTCCAATGACCCCTGGCTTTTTATTCATTGCTATGTCTAAGCATATGCTGTAATTTTTCCTCTAAGTTCTATCTCACTAAGAATAGACCATTCCCATACATTTCAGTATTAGAGGAGTCTGGGGTTTGCTGCCAACATTGTTGGTTGTCAATACAAGTGTGCTTAAGAAAGAAATGCCATTCAAAACAGATCTGGAGAAATAAGAACTACAACTTAATTTTGGCTCTTTTTGTCTCTTTGGAATGAGGGTTCTTTCTCTGGCTACAAAAATCATCACACTTGTATGATATAACATATCAGTGACATATAATCTTTGACATTTTAAGTGTTTTGTCATTTACAGGTAGTTTTTTATTTTGCTTTCCTAAAAGATCCTGTAGTCAGCTACAGACCAGCAGGCTTTGTTTCAAATAATAGAGCTACAGACCAGCAGGCTTTGTTTCAAATAATAGAATGTCTCAGAGCCCCACTGGACAGGACTACGCTGGTGATTTGGGCTACAGGCTTCTGATATCACTTCGATATCTTTAAGGTCATGCAAGTGGGCTGAGTCAGAACATTCAGAACGTGAGCCTAAAAACAGGTTGATGAGACTCCTAAACCAAGATTAGGTGAGATAAGAATAAATGTTGCCAGATTAAATAAATGGAGGAGGAGGATGATATTTTTGATTTGGAATACTGTGGTTTTTATAACATGTTATTTTCTGGATCTATAAGGCTGCCATTACTTTTTAATTTTATGTCATCTATGACTCAAAACAAGTTAGTTGACGTTACTGCCAGGTGGGTATGGAAGTCCAGGTTTACTTGTTGGCCTCCATTGAGCCAGGTTAGGAGATAATTTACATCCCTGCTGGCTGGTGAGGTGTGGCTTCCACACCCCAGAAGGTCCGCTCTGATGCAACCCTTCCTCTCCCCTGGGCCTGAAGTGAATCAGCCCAGCAGAGAAGGAATGAGGGGCACTTCAGCTCCAAGTGTGCACAGGAGTGCAGTTCCTCAGCTGGTCTTCCCCCGTACCAGGTCTGGGTGCTTCATACCGCCTCACAAGCGGGACATGACTAATACCACCAGGTGGATTGGGCACTTCCTTATTGTCAGAAGATCTCGGCCTCCCATTCTGGTGGGCACAGAGCTCAGGCTGTCATTTTCTGTGGTGTTTGGCTGGAATGGAGCAGTTATTATCGTTAGGTCACACCTGAAGCCAGCCTAGTCTCACTAAAAGCCCATGGTGACTGTGCTTGGCTATGTTTGCTGTTTGTTTAAAGCTGAAGCACTCTTTAGTCAGTAGGTGGTGAATTCCACCAGGACTGGGTCCTTGTTTTTGGAGAAGCATGTTTACTTCTGGTCCACCATGTGTCCAGAAATGCTGTCCAGGAACTAAGGCCTGTACTCAGGGGCTTCAGGTGTGACCTAAAGGTCAGGAGTCTGCTTGGTATTTTATTTTACTGTGGCTGAGCTGGTACCCAAGTTGCAAAAAAAAAGTCCTCTGAATTCTTCCCTTTCTTGGCCCCAAGTTGAAGACTCTCTCAAAACGGTGTTTTCTGTTGTTGGAAGAGGAGTGACACAGGCACTACTTGGCTGCTCTAGGGTCTCACTGGGTCATTTGCACCTGCCTGCACTGGCTCCCAGCCAGCACTGCGCCAGGAATGCCCAAGAACCGAAGCCTTTGTGACATCACTGCTTTGCACACACAGCCAAAGCTCCACGCTGATTTTTGTCAACTGGTGGTGGGGGCCAGAACTCAGGTTTCTGCCCAGGAGAATTTCTCTCTGTCCCAGCTGGTGTTGAGTGCTGCCTCTGTGTCACCAGCAAAATTCTGCCCTTTGCTGTGTTTCCCTGTGCGAGGGTGGCCTCGAGTTTCAATGCAAATCTCACTATCCCTCCACTCTCGCTCCGATGGGTCCACAGATTCTCTCTCCACCTGGCATCTGACTTGAGACACTGCTGAGAGGAAGGGGAAAGGGTGACGTAGACAAGGTGCCATTGTCATTTCTGCCTGTTCCGTGCTTCTTTCCTTGATAGGATTTCAAAACTAGGTAGTATAATCTCTCACCTGATTTTCTGGCTCTGAAATGGCTTGCATGGATACTTGATGAATTTGGTGTTGGAGCGGAGGAATGATCGCAGGAGGTTTCCATTCAGCCATCTTGCTCGGCCCCCCTCTTTCCACTGTGTAACTTTTCATTTAATCTCTCAAAGTGCTGTGTGTGTGTAAATATGTGTATATATGTTGTAGCTAAAATACTTGAGCTGAGCATTACAAATACTCTTTTTCCATGAAAGATTATTTTCCACTATGTCATAATCAAATGTATAAAATTATTTTGTCATAATCAAATGTAAAATTATTTTGGTTTATCATTATTTTCAATTGTGTGAGCTTTTGTTAAGATGTGTAAAATTGTTTTCCTATCACCAAAATTCCAATTTGGACATTAAAGTCAGTTTTATTACTAGCAGTAATTCTTAAGTGGAGGGGTAAGCCTATTTCATCTCAAAATCCCTGACATTCTGTTTTCAGGGGACAACAAGGTATTACATAATAATTTTCTATTAAGTGAAAAATCCTTCACAGTCAGATTATTTTGATTGCTGCTGGGATATGGATGACTGCTCTGAAGACTAGGTTATTAAGATAGCTTATTTAAAGGGTAATGTGATTTTTAAATATGCTTAACTTTATTGTATAGTAAAGTAGCTATACTTTGTTATTTGAATATTCATATAAAGCAGGAAAAGATCAGCTATCCTGAAATACATAATAGGTACAAACTTTATTACAGTGGATTAGTAATGAGACTTGGTGATTAGTTCTATTGTTAGAAATGTCCTCCACAGCTTCATGATGAGAGTTAGCACTAAGTCAATACAAGAGGGAATATATTAGTAAGATATATGCCCTGCCTTTGACTAACTTTCAGTCTGATGTTTCTTGAAATTTCTCAACAATGAAAATTAAGCAATGTGTGAATATCTATTTCAGGCTTTCCACAAGTACTATATATATTCAAGTCCTTTAGATGCATTTTTTTTTTTTTTTTTTTTTTTTTGGCTACTACATTATTAATCTTCACGTACAGAGAAAGCAACTCAATGACTGAATAAAAATAATTGTGGCTTCTGTTCATACTACAAATCCTAATTTAAATATTCACCTTTCATGGAATTTTCATTAAAAATATTAATGTAATAAAATGTGTATTTTGATTTTTCATAGTTTTATTTTTTTTATAAAATGTAATATAATTAGGAGTTATATATACTGTAATGTATTTCATTTAGAAGTTTTTATTTTTATTATACCCCTTTTACTGGACCACAACTCCTTTGAATGAAGATACTATATCAAATTAATTTACAATTTTATTGCCACAAGCTAGAACAGGGCACGACATTTCTTAATAATGTCAGTGATTTGATAAATAGAACATATTGAAAAACTTTTGTGAAAATTGAAAAAGAGAACAAAGTATTTTATTTAAATTTTTACTGGAAAGAATTGTTTTAGTTATCTGTTAATTTACCTACTAAAATCATTTATTGCCACAGCTTAAACAACTTGGGGAAAATGAGATCTGATAGTGTAATATAATCTAAATAGGAAAAAAGTAATAATAATAACCCATAGTTTTATAGATTGCCTAAAGCATCCGTTGAATAATTTCTTAAATCTTTATTAAGTTCTTTTATCCAAAGAAATAAAGCCCAAAAGGCAAAATACAAATACTCCTTGTAATAATGATCTAATGATAGTAATGTTTTATACTAGAGGTGCTAAATCTATTTTAGCTTTTTATGTTGACCTATTTCTCTTCCTTTGGTTAAAATAGTCTTTTCCAAACTTTAATAATTGTTTCATTAAAGCATTTAAATGTCACAAGATTGAAAAAAAAAATATAATCTTAACTGAGTCACTTAAAGTTTTATACAATAATATCTCAACAGTGCATGTATTGTATATCAAAATATCAATTCTTATTTCTAGATAAATATTTAGAAATAGAAATTGAATTTTACCTTGAAGTCTGATTTCATCATTTATGTGTGAAGATTATTTTCCTCCATATGTATCTTAAAATCAATCTAGTATATGGGAGATAGAGCTTAGTTCAAGAGTCCTAATGCTGGACAGGTTTTTGGTAAGGTTGTTAAGTGTTTGCATCTTTATGTAATATTGAGAAATGGTTTATTTGTAGGTCAGACTCAATTACTCAATACTGAACTTTACTCGTTATTGAAAAGTTGCAAGCAATTCTTGGGATAGAAGAAACATTTGTTTCTTAGAGAAGTCTCAGACTAGTCAATGCAGTTCTCAAAAATACTCTTTATTACCTGGATTCAAAACTACAGTAGAAATTCCATAGTTGACCCTGTGCCTCCATTGGCCACTTCCTTAAGTTGACCTAGTTTTCATAGACCAGACGTATACCACAAGTACAAAGGCCTAGCTCCTTTATGTTGACCTCCTCTGCATGTTGACCAGTTTGTTATTGTCTCATAGGTGGTCAAAATGCAGAGGTTCTTTTGTGTTTCAGTTTAAGTTTTGAGAGATGTGTCTTTCCTTGAACAATGCATTGAGAGGGATTGCTCACATGGAGTGAGCTCTTTAGGTTTTAGAACATTCCTGTTATATACAGTAGAGCCTCTGCAAGTTGACCACCCAAGAGACTATAACTAACTGGTCAACATACACAGGTGGTCAAATAAGGAACTAGACCAACTGTGTTAATACATACATGTGGTGCATGGCCTTTCTATGGAAATTAGTTCAGCTTTAGTTTAGGCGGTCAAGGTAGGCATGTATTCAGCTATACAGGTTCTACTATAATCTATTAATGATACTACTTACTTGACAAGCTTCTATGCTCCTCCAGCCAGCCATGCATCATAAACCTATAAATGCCATGTTTATTTATAAATAAGTCATCCAATCATATGTTTCATAAGCTGCTCAAAACATTTTATAGAGAATGACTCTGATAATTCCATTTGTCCACTTGTAAATAATATTAACACTTTAACTATATTCTATAGCTTCTATATCTTTCATAACTATATTCTATATCTTCTAGGTATAGAAGAGATAGGTTGGGGTGAGCAGTGTCGTCACATTAGAATATTTATAAAGAGATTTAGTTGAGATCCTACATTTCTTTTCATTTTGCAGTCTCAGATACAGAATGAAGAGTTTATAGGAGCATGGTTAAATTTTTTCCTTCCAACTGAGCAAAGCACTGGTCACTCTCTGACACCAGATCTAACTACTTTTTCCCCCTAACCTTCTTGAAACACTTACCATATAAAATAGGCTAGGAATTGCCTGTGTTTCTTGGGTGCTCCATATAATTAAATTTTCCTGTACTCAAATGTGAAATTACTAATTTCAACATTGTCACTTCTTTAAAGAGAGACTAAGATATTCTTCATAATAACAAAACAATATATTGAATGCCAACCCAATACACAAAAATCTGTTCTGCCTCTACTATGTTAAATTATCAGATTTCATTGAACTACTTAATGTAATAATCATTTTAATAATGTATATATTATTTATATGAAGGCATACAGCTTAAACGCCTTCACTAGAGTGATTTTAGGTGGTCTTATAGAAAAAAATAAATGTTAAGTATTTCATTGAATCAGAACCAGGCTATAGGGATGAAGGGGTACTCCCATGGGACTATAGACTTCAGGAAAAAAACAATCTTTGTCTCTATTTAGCCCTCTCAACACCATTCAAAATCTTTTATGTGAAAATTAAGATACCAACCACCACTCCCTATGCTATTGCTATTATAAATAGGTAAATGGCATATCACAGATTATCACTATCTTTTGATATTCTTTGTTTAGTCTATTAGCCCCTCTTGATATAATCTCTTAGTTCTCAGTGTGTGAACAGGTTCAACAAGAGAAATTAATGCAGCATTGTCATCTTGATTTAATATCAAATTACTTTCATGCCATTTCTTGTTCTTTTTATAAGAAAAAAAAAATGTAGTCTCTCTTCTTCTTTATGCATTATTTCTAGCATACCAGCAACTCATAGAACCAGCAGCCCTAGGGGGTTGACTTCAGAGATGATTGTTTCTTCCTTGTGATGGTTTAGGTGATAGAATATGTCAATCTGAACAGCAAGTGACTTTTGGGTATGGTATGTGTTTTCAAGAATGCCCTAGATGGAAGCCTCCTGTCACTATGTTTAAAGACAAGACAGTTTTAGGATAGGGACAGCTTTAGGAGGTTTTGTTTTATATTGCTTTTGTTTGTTTGTCTTTTAATCCCAGAATGATTTCTGGCTAGGAATTTGAAGGACAACAACAACAACAAAAATGAATTGCTGGAAGAAATTGGCCTGGATGAAAAGAATTTCTGCACATAATTCTTACTCACTTGAAAAACAAAATCTAATCACTTAGAAACAAAGACAAAATATGATCATTTTAGTGGATTCAGCTTCATTACCTTAACCTTAGTATTAACTTTCCAGCCTACATTTTTATTGAGAATGAAATTACTGAAATCAAAATTAGCTGGCCATTAATTCTTTTTGCTCAGAATGGCATTATCAGAATTGAGATGTAACAGTAGCTTTCCGTTCCCATAAATAATGTGGTCATGAAAAAAATATATATGAAGTCCAGGGAAATCAAAGACCTCTCAGATACAAAACCATAGCATGATACATTTTCTTTTATTATGATTTTCATTTTTATATATCACCAAATGCATGTGATACATATTCAAAATTTCTACTCAATTCTGAACTTGAAATCAAAATATCTAATCATGGACTTAAGCTAATAATTATAGGAAGCTTGGTACACTTGTTTCAGACAAAAATACTATATAGAGTTTACATGTAACTTTTCAAAAGACAAAACATTGGGTTAATTTTATTATTTTGAATGGACAGTCATTTATATATGTATTATCTCATGCTCTATTAGAAATTCACCTTATTTATTTAATTCAATTAGTTATATATTGTCAGATGCACAGTAAATGCTGAACATGGCTAAGGAATACATTATCTTAATTTTCAGTGATAGTTTTAAAATGTATATAAAAAAACTGACACTTCTCAAAATGAGTGCTAAGGTCTTTGTTGCCTCCCCTTGAAACTGAGCTTGATTTTGGGACTTTTTTTCTACAAATGAAATTGGTTCTTTTATGATGTAAGGTAACTGAAACTATGTGACTTCTGAGGATTGTTTATAAAGGGTGATGTTTACTTTACTATACTTTCTTGAAGTCTTCAGCCAGCACCTAAGTACTCCTAACTGCCCCATTGCTCTGAGGCTGCCAGGTTATGAGAAAGCCCAAAAAGTCCACTAGGAGAAAAACTAAAATAGAGTCTCCGAGACTGCAGGGGGTGGGGCGCTTGCAACCTTACAGCTTCTCTGGCCCTTCCCTGTAGAGATCTAGTCATTGTTCCATTCTGTTTAAACACTGAGCGGTAGCAAAGTTCAGTAAGGCTAAACTAAAATAGGTTTATTTGTTGCAATCATTCCTGTTGCAATAATTATTAAGGACTTACCAGGTGCCAGACATTATTAACATTTAGGTCATATATTAATATTTCAGTAAAGAATTGCATTTGTCTTGCATCATGAAACATACCATTTATTAGAAAGGAATTTTCCCAAAGCAACACAAAGATTAGAGAAAAGGACAGGATAAACATTTTTCTTTAAAGTGTCATCTCACAATGACGTGATATACAGTAGCTGACATAATTTTCATAGACCAGACATGCACTATAGGTATGTATCACTACACTAGGCCTAGATCCTTATGTTGACCCTCTCCATATGTTGACCAGTTTGTTAAAGTCCCTTGGGTGGTCAATTTACAGAGATTCTACTGTAATAGTGATTTCAAGAGCATTTTAAGTATTAAAATTTTACAAAAAAAAAAAAAAAAAGCATAAATTTGCAGTCCATATACTCTACCTTCTATAATTGTACTTCTGTAAATTTTTGATGGGGATTTTTCTATTGCACATATTTATAAAATTACAAATAAACATAATTGAATAATAATTTTTTCAACTGTCATTTATACCTGAAGGTCAAGTGCTGCTGATTTTAAATCACCCAGCATTTTTCCAAAAATTCAAATACAATAAAAAAATTGTATATTATTTAGTCTTGAATAGGAAACAAAATCATTCATGATATCACATGTGCTATATTTGGTTACATAGGTATGAACAAATCAAGTGTCTGTGATTATTAAGTGCCAAAGAGATGGCAACACTTCAAAATGGAACGCTGGCAATCTTCTAAATACATCTGCCAATCCATTTGCATTAATCTAGAAAAGACTGTGTGCTTATCTTAAACTTAAATCACAGAAAAGCACATTCTAACCATTCTAAAGACAATAATAATATGCACAGCACGAGTTGCAGAAGAACTTTCCTCCTCTTGTTCAGAAAATTGTTACCAACTGCCACTTTTGCTTCTGTATCTCTCTCCAACTCATTAAACTTGGTGAAGCTGCAATTGACAGTTAAAATAGATTTCAGTAGTATTAGCTCCAATTTCAGTAGATTAAACGCTGAGGATCAGAGAGTGGAATATTCTGATTAGGTACATTTACTGGATTCTTTCAGAAGAAAACGGCATATGAGAACTTAAAAACTAGGGACTAAAATATGTGTTTACTTTTATGTCTTACAGTTCCAGGCAGCAGATCATGATTCTGAAGTGAAATTTCCTATATTGATGCCTAAATAACAACAAAACATTCTTGGTTATTTCTGTTTTCATGTAAAAAATTAACTCTCATATGTGTACAAAATCTGCTAACTAGTTAGATTGTATCTTGCTTCACAAGTCATGGCCCAGTGGAGGATAGATAGTCACTTAAAAATATCAATAATTAAAAGACTTAAATAGCTACTAATGATTAGGCAAGTGGCAAGGAAATCTCCACCGAGACAGAATACACATATGCCCACAGAATATGATATACTCTGTAGGTCAAGGTTTGGGGCAGAGGAGGATTCTCATGTAATATGAGGTTAAGATAAGTATAGATAGAATTGATTTACAGGTGATTTATTCACTGGTGAAGCTTTTATTTTGAGTACTGGGTATCTGTTTTTTACTCATGGCCAAGTAAGGGCCAGTAGGTATGACAATGTCCTGCATATAGTCTAAAATTCCTCCAAAGACCCCAAGGGTCATTTACCTCTGTTGATTTACACGTGGCATAACCACTTAGCCAGTCTGGCTGGACTAAACGCCAGAGGGCGCTAAAACCCCCAAGTAGCTGTGGTAGTCATGGGGGTATAACATACGACACTCAGCTCTCCCTGGAAGAGGAAAACTACTGGGAGTAGTTCTCCAGTACAAAAGAAAATAATAAACGATGAAGATATGAGAATATATAACTTGTTTGAAATAGACAGTTTAATTGGCCAAAGTTGAAGCTGGAGAAATCAGCTGCATGGGCCCTGATTGCAGAGCCCTATACTATGTGATAAGGCCCCAAAAAGTGAAGGAGACGCCATTTCAAGGAATCAGCAGGTGCTAGGTTCAGGTTTTGTTGGGGTTTTTTTGTTGTTGTTATTAACATACTCTTGCTGAAGTATGTAAATAGATTGAGAACTGCTTTGGGGGCAAAATAAGTAATAAATGTCCTGAAAAAATCTTATTTCGGAAAACCAATAAACATCCTGAATAATGTATAATCACATTTTAAAACCATAGCTTCACAAGAACTATGAGTAAATATGCAAAATACTAAATAAACAAAATAAAAAAAGTAAGCTTTAAAGAATCCAGGTACCTGGTGTTTAGAAAATACAGAAAAATAACAAAAGTAAACAAAATTAACGTAGAGAGATTTACTAAGTGAACACTGAGAAATTTTGTTTACCTATGTCAAATTTAGAAATACATGGAGTTTAAGAAATTATACATAATAAATCACACAATATGCCAGGGAGATTAGATTTGTGCACATCAAATAAAATACTCTCTATATACATATAAACCCCCCTCAAAAGAGAGCACAGTCTCTTCACCTGTGAGTCAGTTACTGTTCCCAGATGTATGAAAACGGCTTACAATATACATATAAAACAAAAGTAAAATATTGTGTAAGGAAAAATTAGTAAATGCCTTAGAGATGGCAGGATAATTTAAAACTTTTATTCTAGTAATTAATAGATAAAAAAAACAAAAATGGTACATGTTCAAATAATTGATCAGCACAGTGAACTAACTCAAAGCAACAACAGTCTTGTGTATACATAAAAGCCTTTAGCCAGGGCAGTGCCTGTGGCTCAAAGGAGTCGGGTGCTGGCCCCATATGCCGGAGGTGGCTGGTTCAAACCCAGGCCCAGCCAAAAACTGCAAAAAAACAAAACAACAAAACAATAACAACAACAAAAACAAACCTATAGCCAGTAATTTGATAATATGTTAGGTTTCTAATAAATTTTAACACATTTCAGAAAATGTAATATAAAACACACTGTTAACTGACATTAAGGCTAGAGTTAATCAAAATATTAATTCAGAAGAAAAGTAAAAATTAGAATTCTCATTTATAAAATTTCAAAGAAAATATAATGAATATATACAGGTAAAGGAAATTAAAAAGTACAGCTATAGATGAGAAATGACAAACAGCTTAAGTGACACTTACAGGGAAATATATTAACTTTGAGTTTATGAGACAAAAAAAACCATAGGTAGATAAGGAGGTAACCATCTAATATAAAATATGCACAATAAACAAATACTAAAACTATAAAGATAAATGTAGAAAAATTGAATTATAAATGTAATATCAAACATGCCAAACCTTAAAATCTAGAATAAAGAGAAGTAACATAACAAGTTGGCTCTTTGAAAAATATATTCAAACACTTTGGTCAAGTTTGATTGAGAGAAAAAAGATGAAGGTTGAAAGGGAGATATTGCTTTTGACGTAAGAGAAATTAGACTTAATAAAATATTATGAATAAAGTTCTGCTACAATGTTTAAAATTTTGTATAAAATAATTTCTCAAAAAAACATAGAAATTCTAAATTATCATTAATGATTGATTTAGTTGTTAAAAATCTTGCCAAAATAAAAACACCAGTATTACCAGTCTGAAAGATTTATGCCTTAGAACTAAACACTCAGGTCAAGGTAAATCTTAGTTGTATTACATAGAAAGTTTCTTTTAAAATTAGGTATGTAGTTGCCATACCTTCAAACATAGCCACTGCTAGGTATCTACCCAAACAGAAATTAAAACATATAGACATATAAAACATATTATTCACATCTTCATAATACCTTTCTATATAATAGTTAAAAACTGGAAAGCATCTAATGGCCATTGGATGATAAATGGGTGAGCACATCATTGAATAATCATGCGATGATAAACCACCCAGGAATAGGAAGTGACTACTGATAGATGCACTTCAAAACCTTGGGTGAAATAGAAAGCCAGAAGTGAGACAACACAGTGTATAACAACCTCTGCATGACATTTTAAAAGAGGAAAAATTATGAGGCTGAAGACAAATCAGTAATAGCTAGGGACTGAAAGAGGACTTGCCCAACAAGAAATTCGAGAGGATTTTTGGCTGATTCTTTATATCATGACTGTGGTAGCTATTCCTTCCTCATTGTGTGTGGAAATTGCATCTCAAACACTGACTTTTTTGAGGTGTTACCCTCTTATATGACCCATTACTTAAGGTTTAAATAGAATAAAATTGTATTATTGTTGTTCATGATCTTAATAAACATTAAAGTATTTTAAATTAGAATTATTAATATTCAAAATCATGGAGATAATATACAACAATATTAAAAGTCCAACAGCTGATAATAGATGTTAAAATGTTGCTAACTGAATTTTTAAATTTTTTTTTTTTAAGAAAACAGATGCATGAAAATCCAGAGGAATCATCATAGGCCAATAAACTTTAAAATAAAAAGCAAAATGATATATATTCATAAAAGAAAACAATTTTTTTTTTTTTTTTTTTTTTTGAGACAGAGCGTCACTCAGTTGCCCTGGGGTAGAGTGTCCTGGGGTCATAGCTCACAGTATCAAGGAACTCAAACTCTTGGACTCAAGGACCTTGCCTCAGCATCCCCAGTATCTATCTGGGACCACAGGTGCCTGCCACATTCCCGGCTATTTTGAGAGATAAGTCCTCATGCTTGTGTTTTCTCAGGCTGGTCTTGAACTCCTGAACTCAAGCAGGCCACTCACCCAGTCTCCCAGAGTGAGAAAACACATTTTTAGTAAAATTAAGACCATGAGTACACACTGCCAGAAGACTGGCATACCTGGAACCTGCCATTGCCACCACTGGTGTCCGTTTGCTGGTCAAGGACTCAAGGATTGGCCCTGTCTCCAACAAAACCACCGCACAACCTTCACAAACAGAAGCATTCTATACCACAGAGGAATTCACAGACAGTGCTGATGTTGACTATAGCCAAATAAATCCTGGACATTATGCCACTGTGCCCACCCAGAACCAATGCTAAACACCCTACCTGACACTATAGGTACATCTACAGAAAAATGTAATTTCCCTATGAAACTTATTGCAAGGAAAAGTTAGACCATGTATGTAAATGTCAAAGTAAGGATGCAAGAAACATGAAAAAAAGGTAAACGTGACACTTCTAAAGGAACACAATAAGAGTATCTCTCCAGTAACAGATATGAAAGGAAAGAAAATCTATAAAATGTCTGATAATAAATTCAAAACAATGATCTTATGTAAATTCAGCAAGATACAAGAGAATACAGTTAGAAGACACCAAAAAATCAGAAAAATTATGCATGAGCTGAAGGGAAAATGAAACAGTGATATTATAGGAAAAGAACCACATAGAAATCTTAGAAACAAATTATTCAATGAATGAAATAAAAAAAAATACTGTTAATGTCTTCAACAATAGGCTAGATGTAGCAGGAAAAGAATTCCTGAACTTGAAAAAAACCTCTCTTGAAAAAACTCACTCAGGCAAAAAGCATGGTGTGCTAAGTATTTACAGTTTCCAGAGTTTCTTCTTTATTGTTTTTGGTAGAGTGGTAAGGACGATAGAGATTAGTTGGTTAAAAAATACAAAATTCCAGGGAGGAGCCTGTGGCTCAGTGACTAGGGCGCTGGCCCCATATACCGAGGGTGGAGTGGTTCAAACGTGGCCCCGGCCAAACTGCAACAAAAAATAGTCTGGCGTTGTGGCGGGCACCTGTAGTCCCAGCTACTGGGAGGCTGAGGCAAGAGAATTGCCTAAGTCCAAGAGCTGGAAGTTGCTGAGAGCTGTGACACCACAGCACTCTATGGAGGGCAACAGAGTGAAACTCTGTCTCTAAATTATATATATATACACACAAAATTCCAGCTAGGTAGGAGTAATAAGTTTATAGTATTCTGCAGCATTGTAGGGTGAATACAGTTTAATATATAATAATTTATTGCATATTTTCAAAAAGCTGCAAGCGACGGTTTGGAATGTTTCCAACACAAAGAAATGATAAATATTCATTGTGATAAATATATTAATTGCCATGTAATAATCAGTACACATCATATACATATATCACTGTGATAGTTAGAATTGTAAATAATTACAATCATTGTGGGTCATTTAAGAATTAACGAAAAAATACAAAACTACAAATACATAGCAGTTTCTTAGCCATCTACACCAAAAGAGAAGATTTGCATTTATTCAAATATTGATTATTAGGATGATCTGAAGATATGTAAGTTAATACATTTATATGAATCTTTCTAAATCCTAGAGATAGAACTAATCATTATCATTTCCTCACAAGGTGATGAGGAAACTTAATATGTATGTGATCAAGATGTTGTGAGTATAAAAGAATCCTAATTTTATGAATTATTGTTTGTCTTTATTTTCCATGTATTTCATCCTTAATATACAGTTTAACAATGTACTTGATAATGCTGGCTATAAAGTGCTTTGGAGATTAAAGACTGTGTGAGTGGTTTAGGAGGTCAATTTATGAAAATTTTATAGCTCATATTCAATTACAAGTACTTGTTATTAAGTTCCGTCTGGTTCTCTAAGCAGTAATTGTATGTAAACTCTAATAGGACTAATACAGATATAATAAATCAAACAAAAGAATAAAATAGTTTCAAATAATAAGTAAAAAATAAGAAAATAAAGCTGGATGATGTGACAGATCGTGATCTGGATACGGTGGTGGGGTCCCGTTTGAGGTGGTGACAGATGACTTTAGGGACTACAGAACAGCTGTGACTTTGCATTGTGACTCAAAGTTTAGCAGCTTTAACACTGGAGAGTTTGGACAAATATTCAAGGTAAGTAGAGGAGACACAATGTTACTGTTACAGTAAGACAATATGACTAGAAGGGGGTCTGTGCAGCAGAAGTTAAAAACAAAAGGAACCATGAATGAAGTTGAGTAAAGGTAGGTAACAAGAAGGAATAAGCCGTCATTGAGGAGTGACTAAAGTTTAAACAAGAAAGGAAATCAGTTAAAAAAAATCCATATATCTGTGTGTGTGCGTATCATTTATCAAAAAATTGTAAACAACTTAATAAAGTTTTCAGGGACTAGGCTGGGGTAAAGTTTAAAAAGTCTGTACATTGACTTATGAACATTAACAGTACGTATAAATTTACATCTATACATATTTATAGATCACAAATCTACATTTACATAAATATAGGTAATGCAGTCCATATCTGTATGGATAGATACAGGTAATAAATAAAATGTGATGTAAATAGGTATATGTTTGATTAATTCCATCGAGAAGGGAAAATGCTGCCTACAGACTTAAAAATTGATACTTACCTTTTTATTGTGAATGTATTTATTTGACACCTGATGAGAAAATTTTCTATTTATTACAAAACAAAGGCAGAATGTTTCTATTTCATGAATTAGTCTTTCACTTTCATAACTAACTGGCCACATTTCAAATTATAAAAATAATGTACTCCAAATTTAATCTATTTGAAACATATTAAATACAATAATATTACATAGTCAGAAAACTACCAGAATGCTCTGATTCAATACCAAAGAACTACCACGTAATTTGTATATTTTAATAAGGCAAAATATCACAACATGAATTTAATATAGTTCTAAACAAAAAAGTATGTAACAATTTTGAGGTTTATAAGGAGAATCCAGTGGAGTCGGTGGAGGTTAATGGCAGAGTAGACAATAATTTTGAGTGAATATGAAGAGATTTGGATAGATCTAAATTATTAGAAAAAAAGTTCTGGAGGAATTTTGTGCATAGCACAAATGTCTCCTTGTGACAAATTTAGATTTATTAATAATCCTATAAAATTAATAGAGCAGACTTTTTCAACATCAGTTATATGTTTAGACACCATCAAAAGGACCTCAGAAGAAAGACGTTAAATAAATCCTGCTTAACGATGTAGAACCAAAGGCAACTTTTCCATATGCTGGGCAGGTTGGGGTGGGAGATGATTTGGGATGATTCAAGCACAGTGTATCTCCACCTCGGATCATCAGGCATCAGCTCCTCACAGGAGCGTGTAACCTACACCCGCTGTATGCCCAGTTTATTGTAGGATTCTTGCTCCTGTGAGAAGCTAATCTGTCACTTCCCTGACCGGTGATGACACAAGGAAACAAGGAATAGCCGAAAATACAGGTGCAACTTCCCTTGCTGACCTGCTCCTCTGCGGCCTGGTTCATGACCGGCCACTGACTGGTGTCCTGGTGCAGGTCTGCACCCCAGAGCTTGGGGACCACAGATGTAAACTATAATCACTCTAAAAACATGTCTATGTGACATGTCATGGGATCATATAGTTTAAGAAAATATAACATTGCTGAATGAAAGTTATTATAATAATAATTTTATAAACAAAAGATGCTGACCTAAACAATGTTCTTTGAAGGACACCTACCCACAAAGAAAGCTAAGATAATCACGTTTAGGATTTTTTTTATAGAGTACACTATTTTCACATTTGTATATTGTTCCTGTGTTTTTTGTTTGTAACTTAAGCCAACAATTGCAAAAAATAGTGGATGAAGAATAAAAATAGTTACCACTTACTGTGTGCATTTTCAGGGAGCCAAGCAATGACTCGTGTTGCATGAAAAGGCTCCACTACTTTTTACCAAAATTCCCTGAAGTAGATTCTAATAACAATGTTCTTCAACAGAGAAAAAAACCAAAAAAACAAAAAAACTCAGAGTTGTTAAGTTATGCAACTAGCAGCTGTTCAGATTTCTGAGCTACCACTCTGAACACATATGCCATACTCCATCAGTTTTTACTACATATATACACCAATCAGTTCACTTACTTAATTTTATATTTGGGGGTTTTTTAAGATAATTTTGTGTGTTATGATTTGTGTGAAATGAAGAAGAAGTCAATGGATCTCCAATGCTCCCTCTAGGTCTCTAACCCAGACAGAGTTTCCTGAGCTTCACTTTCTCTGACAATCAGAACCACACAATTTAGTTCTAGCTTATTTCTAAATGTCCTTCAAGTTCATCTTAATTTACTTCTGTGTTAAAAGTAAAGACATAATTTTCCTCTTCTATTATTATATGCCCTTTGCTTCATAGCACAAAACAGAATTCAAGCAGCATGATGTAGTCAGACATACTTTCTTTCTTAGAAAATTATTATATTTAAATTAATTGTGTTCTTAAATTCATACAACCAAGAATATAATCTAATGTTTGACTAGATTTTACAGTTGCATCAATCAGAGTTCTGGCAGGAAACATAATGGAACTCAATACCAGGAGGGCTGAGGACAGCAGGGTGAGGAACTTCAGGGAGCATTTCCCGCTGCCAGGCCTAGGTGGCAAGAAAGAGTCTGAGGTGCAAAAGACGAGAAGGACCTTCGGGGATTCCTCGTGGCCAGGAATTGAAATAGCATTTGAGCCAAAGTGTCTGAGACAAGGACACAGAAAAGAACCAGCCCAAGTTCTCTTTCCTCCTGTTCTCCTGTCTCTGGCTGGCACTCCCATTGACTGAATCCAAACTGAAACCAAGGGGAAGAGGCCCTGGTGACGCAGTTCCCAGGAGTTCAGCCTCTGCGGCATAGGGCAGAGGACAGCAGGCCCGAGGGTGATGGTCCAGGGCAGAATCACCAGCACTAAGAGAACTGACTATCGAATTATTCCGCGGAAAGAAAAACACCAACTTGTCCTTTCTCTTTCCTGAAAATCACTCAAATAGAGAAAGTGATTACAACTCTTCCCCTCAGAAAATGAGTTACAGTTCAAACCCACTATCAATATATCCAAGATTTTGTTTTACAACGACCTCTTCACAAAGATGTCCATGTGAAACACTGTGATTTCTACAGACAGAATGAAACATTGTGATTTCTAAAGACAGAATGTCTTAAGAAATAAGATAAAAATCCAGACAAGCTCTGATGAGCTGGTGGGCATTTTGTCCTTTAGAGTTGGTTGAAAGCAATGTTGACCATACGTGGTTGACAACTCACGTAACTTTCTCATAGACATCAATGAGCCCATCTACAGCCACATGAAGCAGCACTGCTTCTAGCCATGGATACCTGGGCAAGGAATAAAGAGCTGATATAAAAGCAGCTGATTTTAGGATGCCAGTGATCTTTACCCTGAGCCCTGGTAGAAAATTATGAGTTGGGGACAATAGACCTAAAGGTGAGGCTGAGTCATCCGAAAGGTAGGCCTCTCTAGTGAAGATCATGTGTCCATTTACTTTATTTATGCTGTTCCTGTGGCCTGTCTACTTCTAATCCTACCAGTCTCATTCAATTATATTTTTTGTCCCTCTCCCTCTTTTCTTTTTTTAATATAACAGATCTGACTTGTTCTAAGTTTCTAAGTGTCCTGACAATATGTGCCCTAACAATAAGCAGTCCGATACTTGCCTTAGTAGAGGAGACATGTCTTGCAAATCAAAGACTTAAACTACAGCAATTCTCTAGAAGACTCATTGTATAGAAAACAAGGGAACTGGTTTTTTGTGACACATTTTAAATGACATTGCCTACCTCTGCAGCCACCTCAGGAAGATACATATACCAATCCCAAAATAAAACACCCTAAACAAAACTATCTACAGACTCCAATATCCTCTGTCCACTACTTATCAATTCCTTTCAATTCTTTTGGTCAGTAATTTTTCTAAGTTTTCATCTGAACTAATTGTGGCGGACAGGCACAGCTCATCAAGCCAGCTTAGCGTGGAGCAGGCACAGGGTGGAAGACAAATGATCTGGGAAATAAAATGGTCCATCAGAAATTATTGTCCACGTTTTTCTTAGCTAAGTTCTCCAAATGCTTAATTGATGAGGGTAAATATAAAGTTCTCTTTTAAGTTAGCACATCATTTATGATATAGCTTTCTGGTGAGAGCACAAACTGAATTCTTGTTAACTAAGCATTTAGTCTTTACAATGTACTAAGTAAAATGACCATATCAAATAGTGTTTTAGATCAGCGTTTCCCCAAAATTCATTTGGCAGAACTTAGTCAGAGAAATGTAATTAGTTCTGTGTAAAAAAGGCTGTCTGTAAAGAGATTTTGGAAATTGTTGGGTCCTCTAAATTGCTGACATGCACAGTAGATCTCTAAAACTGGCTTATACCCCAAAATCATTCGGCAAGAAATTATTTTTTCTACTGAGTATTTCTAAAGACTAGTGGTTTACGTTTCACATTTTTAAAAAGTCTATTCAAATGGCTATCTGCTGCTTTTTCCTGAATATCACAGTCCATTTCTGATGCACAGAATGAGCAAAATAGAGAATAACATTTTTTTGCAAGAACATTACTATAGAAGAATTCATTTCTGTCTGGATGTATGACTGCTATTTTTAATGTAAAATTAGCATTTATGGTTAATGGTGCATTATATTTTTACTACAAAATGGCATTTATCAATTGTTAATGCACTTAAGTGTTCCTAAATTTCCATTTGAGGGTAGATAACATATATTTTTATAGTATCACTATGGATGAATAGATGTCCATACACATGGACAGGCAATTAAGTTCAGGAACTCATCCTAGAAAAAGTCCTAAATACTCATTGCCTAATATCAACATGGTCACCAGATGGCCAAGGGGAATATTTAAAAGGTGACTATTGTCATATATAGCACGGAGGTATGCAGCACTTTTTGTAGGATGAGTTCCCAAACCTAATTATCACACCTTGTATGATGACAGATCAGATGACCATTCCAGATAAATTGTTCTAAAATTGCTTTGATGAGTGGATTAAACACCAGCACTGTTGCATAGATTTCCTAGGGTACCAAGAAGGTAACCATGGTGATGTTAATTGATGAGGTATGTAGGGCTCTTTTTAGGATGAGTTTCCAAACTTAATTGTCCAATCTTGTATATGCATTTTCAGAAAGAAAAAACAAACTGTATTTAAATCGTAATACTCAATGTATACAGATAATGTTTGTTATCATATATATAGTATCTTGTAGCTCTTGTAATTGCAGAAATCAAATGTGACTTGAATACTATAATTTTAATACAGGTTCTTTCTTTCTGAAAATGTGTATACATTTTTGGCACCCTTTGTATATAAACATACACACATATCCTATATGTATATATATTTTTTAAGACAAATACATTGTTTATAATATTTTAATGTTGAAAATAAACACTGCTTTTCCTCTTTTCACTAACCTAAATGTTCGTTTTCCCTGACAATACGACATGTGGGTAACATTTTCTGATCCTGAAATCTCAGTTTCTTAGCAACCACTCAATGAAAGAGTCTTTTGATAGCCTTTGAATATATATCAATAGCTTAAAGTTCCTCAATATAAAGACCTAATAATACACAATCAATGTTTTTAAAATTTCTTTTACAATGTCATGATTATAACCCAAACAAATCAGTTGTCATAAAGGGATGTCACCTTTCCTAAACTTGGTTTTATTTCCTAATCTAGTGCTTCTCTTTTTTGATTGCACCAAATACAAATACTTTTTAAAAACATTTAAGATTTCTCCTGTAGTCTTTGTAATTCCCTTTCTTTGCTGTACCTTAAGAGTATAAAACTTAAAGAACCCGTCCCAGGGATACTTGTTAGACTTTGTCAAACTTTACTAGTGAAATTAGTTCAACACTGGATTAGAAATAATTTGTTGGTTAGAATATTTAACTAAAAGTTATCAGAGCAAGTAAATCACATATTTCCCCCTGGATCCCCAAAAGATAAAGAAGATTAATAAATTCTTTATAAAAGAGACAAAGTGTGACTATATGTTCTCAAACATCAGAAAATAGAAAGGTGGAAATGATTAAGAAAAACCCTAATATATAACTCCTTGCTTTTGTTTTAATGTTTAATAGAATTTTATTGCTATCTGGTGAATGATAAGGATACTTTCAACCTGGGTAAAGAAACACACTGGCTCAGTGGGAGTAGTAAACTTGTTTCTCTCTGTATATTTTCAGATAATTTTAAGGTTCATAAAAATGATATTTCACATTATGTAACTGCCAATTCTAAGAAAACCCTTGTTTCTCTGGGACTGTTACATTTCAGGGAATTGACTAGTTAATGATCATCTCAATCTATTCATCCCCCAAATTTCACCCTTGAAGGGCTGATAACGAGAATCTACAAAGAACTCAAGCAAATCAGCAAGAAAAGGTTCAAACAGCCCCACGAAAAACAGGGCAAAGAACATGAACACAAGCTTTTCAAAAGAAAAAAGACTAATGGGCAATAACTCTATCTAATGATCATCAGAGAAATGCAGACCAAATCACAATGACGTGTCATCTGACTCCACAGAGAATGGCTTTAATCAACAAATCCCAAAACAACAGATGTTGGCCTGAGTGTGGAGAGAGTGCAATGCTTACACATTGCCGGTGGGACAGCAAACTAATATAACCCTTATGGAAAGTGATATGGAGGTACTACCAAAAACTTAACGTAGACCTATTTGATTCAGCAATCACACTACTGAATATTCACTCAAAAGATTTATTTTTTCAAAAAGATGCATGCACTCAAATGATTATTGTGACACTATTTACAATCACAAAGATGTGGAATCCTCACAAATGTCCTTCAATGCATGATATTAACCTTCTAAGCCAAGTATCATAAAAATTTTAAAAAGTACATGTACTCACTATTAAATTGGAACTAATTGATTGACACTCATGTGAACATTTAGTAGTAAAACACAAATGAAAGCAATTAGGTGAGGGGGCAGGAGGAGAGAGGTGAATTCACTCATAATGGGTACAGTGCACACTATATGGGCGGGGGACACTTGTAACTTTGACTCAATTGTACAGAAGCAATCCATGCAATTGAAACATATATACGCTCATAATATTTTGGGGGGAAAGGACATGCAAAACCATAATTATTTTTTAAACAAAAGCAATGATAGAACAATATGTTGAAAATAGCTATTTACTTTTAATACCTATTCTTCCTTCTTTCCTAAAATTTGAGGTGGATTTAATACTATCCAGAAGAAATATTTTATATATATACCATATATATATATAGACCATATACATATTATAATTATATAATTATATAATTGTATATAATTTAAATCATATAATTATATATAATTTAAATATTATAATTTAATTATAATTTTATAATTATAATAATTTATGTATTATATATAAACTATTATATAATACATGCATAATTTAAACATATATATTTCTTTATATATATATATATTGTTTCTTAATTTATTTATTTTTTGAGACAGAGTCACACTATGTCACCCTGAGTGGAGTGCAATGGCATCACAGCTCACAGCAACCTCAAATTCTTGGGCTTTAGCGATTCTCTTGCCACAGCCTCCCAAATAGCTGAGAACAACAGGCACCTGCCACAATGCCCAATTATTTTTTCGCTGTAGTTGTCATTGCTATTTAGCAGGCCCAGGCATGGTTCGAACCCACAAGCCTTGGTGTATGTGGCTGATGCCATAAATACTGTGCTATTTTGAGACTCCCTTGTAGTTTAATATGGCCCCATGACAAAATTCCGACCAATGAAATATGAAGTAAATGTTTGTAGTGGCCATGTCTAGGGTACCTTCTGTGGGAGGCAAATTTTACGAACATGTTACTCCTTTTCTTCATCATTGCCTTTATGTGGCTTCCTAGAAAGATAATGCTACCCCTTCCTGAGCCCTGGTGACACAGGTGGCACTAGAGATGGAGGTGTCTGAGCTGTGAAGAACACAGTGGGACAGTCCTGCCACACCAACCCTGCCATTTTTACAACTCCAGGCTTTTGAGTAAGTGGAAATAAACTTCTAAATTGCTTAAACCACTGTATTTGTTGAATTCAAGGCTAATAAAGATTTTCTTGTGGAGAATTAGGATTCTTATCACCATAGACTCTGTTAACATGCAGGAAGGCTCAGTGGAAGAGCTGATAGGTATGGTAGTGAAGACACATACGAGGAAGTCTGTGTTGCTTGTCACCCATCATGTCATGAGACACCTTTTAGCCTACTTGGTAATGTGGAAACCAGATCATTTGCTGACTCAGAAGAAATGGGAGGAAAATTTCAGAAAATGCTACTGTTCTCAACAAAGTGAATGGAGAAGTCAAGTCAGGCCAGGGGTACAAGTAGTGCAGAAAAGAGATTTTTGTGTGTGTGTTATAGGAAACATTTTCTGCCTTCTGCAGGGATCTAAATAGATAGTCACAAAACTTGCAACTTGGATGGACTGATAAAGCTAACAGCTTTGTACCAAGACGTGGTACAATTAAGAAAAGGCTTCAAAATGGCAGCAGTAACAACAGAAAGAGTGACATCCTGTCTCAGAAAGGCTGAAAACCTAACGGCAGAGCTGGTCGTTGGTGTGGTTTCCCATCCTAGGACTCTGTTTCTTGTAGCTTTGAGGGAAACAGTACTGCCTGCGAGTGTTGAGGGCAAAGTCTTGTCTATAAAAGGTTTTAGGCTTAAAACTAAGATTTAACACAGATTTATTGCTAAGAGAATGTGAATAGTAACTTACTAGAAACAAATAAGAAGTTTGTAACATCATCACATAGATTCCATTACCATGCAAACCATGAGACAGAGCAGATGAGGAAAGTCAGTAAACTTTCTAGAGCAATCCCAGGACTCAAGAACCTGTGGCGACAGAAGGGTGGGCTTCCCAATGTTCTCAGTTCCCAGGACGGATATATTCTCCAATGACCACGGTGGTATGACTTGGAGAATATAGAATCATGAGGAGCTTCTGGAGGACACAGAAGGCACCTTGAGGACAATGTAAATGGGTTTTTGACACAGAGTGTAATCAGGGGCTGACATTTCATCCAGAAATGTAGTCTTCTGTCAGAGAGGGGGCTTCACCATCCTGCATATGGGATTTTAATTCTGGCTATATAGTCTTGCAGCTGCCCCATGTTTTTACTGCAGTTTCCCATCTATAGACCGTGATTGTTTGTATGTGAGATGGAGAAGGCTGTGAAGCCAAAGTGAGGGCCACTGAAGTCTGAACTGACTGCCAAGGCTGGAGGGATGTAGGGCATTCACTCCTGGGAAGAATGTGAAATCTTCTGTGTGTAGGCAAATTAGTAAATATGGACATGGAGGAAGCCAAAGAGGCAGATAGAGGTGACTGCTGGTGCCTCTAAATATTAAGCCCCCTCTTCTCACTGGTCGTAGGATTTACAACTGAGCACATTTCTCAGTTTCCCTTTTAGTTAGTTGTGGTTATAAAAATAAGTTCCAGTGAATGAGATAGAAACAGATGGATTTCTACATTATTGAGAGTAAGGTATTTTATTTGTTTGTTTGTTTGCTTTTAGTTTCAAGTTAAATGAGGTATAATTAATATGCAAAGAACTACACATATTTAATGTGTACAGTTTGATGTTTAGGCACATGCAAATGCTTGTAATGTCATCATCACAATCAAGGAAATAGACACATCCAACGCTCCGGAAGTTTCCTTTTATCTCTTCGTATTTTTTGCACGTGTGTTATGAATGAATTAATAAATTGTGGTATATGTATACCATGTAATATTATGCAGTCATAAAAAAGACTCTTTTACGTTTACATGGATGGAGCAGGAACATATCCTACTTAGTAAAGTATCTCCAGAATGGAAGAAACAATATCCAATGTACTCAGTACCATTATGAAACCAATTTACAGTCACTCACACTTTCATATGAAGAATACACCACAACTATGGCCCAGGATGAAGGAGGGAAGAGGGAACGGGGGGGGGGGGGCGGGTCAGATAAAGGAAGGGTTAATGGTGGGATCACACCTATGGTATATATTGCAAGGGTACATGTCAGATCTATTAAGCATAGAGTATAAATGTCTTAACACAATAATTAAGTAAACAAGATGAGGTATATATTAACCAGTGTGATGTAAGCATTCTTAATTCTATATGAAATCAGCACATTGTACCCCATAAATGCATTAATGTATACATGATCTATGTGTTTATGATTTAATAAAAAATAAAATAAAATATTTAAAAATGAAAAATAAAAATAAAATGCTTAACATGAGGTGCATGCTCAGTAAATTTTTAATTGCCCGGCAGTGTATTGTTACCTATTTCCGTACCACAAATCTCAGGATCTCCTTCCTCTGGCATGATTGAAACGTCCACTTGAACAGCAACGCCCCCCTCCCCAATGTTTCTCACACACCCAGCTTCTACCCACTGGTCTATCACCTGCTTCTATGAATATGACTATTTTGAATGCCTCAGATAATTGCAGCATACAGCTATTTATCTTTCTATTACTGGCTTTATTTTATTTAAGCTAAGTTCAACCATGTTATCACAAATGGCAGAATTTACTTCATTGTTAAGGCTGAATAAAAGATGTCTGCATTCCCATGTTCACTGCAGTGTTGCTCATAATAGCCACAGTGTGGAAACAGCCCGTGTGTCCATCCACCAATGAGTGGATAAACAAAATGTGTATCTGTAGACAAGGGAATATTACCTTTTGTCTTTTCTTCTTCTCTTTTTCTCTTTTCTTGCTGAATGGCAGATATGCTAAACGGGGCTGACACATGCTCCCTGCAATATAAAATAATCATATTAGAGCGTAGGCCACACACATATCCATATAAAAGGGACATGGGTCTATGACAATGTAGTATGAGTGTATCAATCATATTTTGCACCAAGGAGTAAACCTTTGAATTTGTTTAAACAACTGTTCCATTAAGTTTCCTGTCACTCACAGAGAAATGTAACTCAACTTCAACTTACATGTAACAGATATAAATGAAATGTGATTTAATTGGGAACATTTACACCTTCAACTAAAAACAACTCAAGTAAAAGTGCACTCATTATAAGAAACTGTCTTTTGCCTGTAAATACAATTCCTAGTGGGAAATGAATAAACTCCGCTAGACCAGAGCCTACTAAAGACATATGCTCTCCGGTCATTTCTGCCACTCTATACTTAGTGTGCTGACGTTTTAAACTTATTTTTGTACTTTATGGTATCTGAAGGCTACCTCAGATCTCACAACTCTTCTGAGGAAGAAACGAAGGTGAAAAGATGGTAGTTTTGCCTGGTCCTTTTATCAGAAAAACAGTCTGCCAGCAAACTTTCTGTGAGACCTCGTCCTTCCAAACTGGGTCTCACCATCATCCTAGGACACTCAGGAATGGGAATAGTTCCAGATCTGTGGTCATCCTAAGACACTCAAGAATGGGAATAGTTCCAGATCTGTGGCCTCCCCAGTTGGGGGCATTGAGGGAGAAGGACATGGGAATGTTTGTTCCCATAGAAAGTGCCCGTTCACGTTCAATACACTCATCTTCCAACTAACGGAGAACTATGATATATTCACGTTGGACCCTGCTCATATTTATTTCATAAATAAAATAATTGATTTAAAGAAATGACATATTCAATGTATGTGCTATATGTATAATTATTTAAATGCCTAAATTAAAAATATTAAGTTAGGAAAATATCTAGTTTCATAATTTAAAGATAAATTGTTATAAAAATATATAAGAACACAAGTTAGGTAGCCCTGTACAATAATAGACTGTTCATGTATGTGGAACAAAAGTAGAAATTGTATAAAGGTAAATGTAATAATCACATCAATTGTAGAAAAATATTACCAACATTACTAATATAATTTTGGACAGATGACTTCTGGGTAGTGCTTTTTAATTTTAACATATTTTTTGTTTATATGTCGGCATATATCATCAATTTATGTGAAAAATCTGCAAACCTTTTCAATGATTCATACGTGTTTATGCATAAAACTGTTTTGTAAGGAAATAGTTTTTTGGGTTTTTTTTTTTTTTTTTTTTTTTTCAGTTTTGGGCCGGGGCCGGGCTTGAACCCGGCACCTCCAGCATATAGGGCTGGCGCCGTACTCCTTGAGCCACAAGTGCCGCCCGATATGGTTTTCTTTATTAGCAATTAATTGAGCATTAGGATATTCCCTCTGTCTTACATTATTTGGGGGAGATCTAAGACTTGTGAAGTTTTCTCAGTCAAGATTGGATATATTCTAAATTTTCTTAGTAAGAAAGAGCTATTTTATTGGTGTAAGAAAATTTCATGAAAACGTTAACATTCCGTTTTATATTTTTGAAACTTTCTTCATATGTAGTTTTCCCTAAAAAATTAGTCAACGTTTAATTTGATGATAGTTTTGCTTATTGGGGAATGGGTAGGGATGATGGTTAAAATATCCTGGTATAATCAGAGACAATTCATAGAAAATGTAAGTTCTAGTATTTAAGATGAACAGTAAAGAGAATTGGTATGTAAACATATGGTTCATGTTTCCTGCCACACACCCCTTCTTTAGTTTTCTCTGTATGATTGTGTTTCTACATTTATTCACGTGTGAAGCCACAGATATCAGCTCCCCTGAAAAGTAATCTCTTAGAATTTCATTAGACTTTTTAGTCTTCATTGCTTGAGGAGGAAAGCAAAATTCTAGCTGGAAAAAAAAAAAAAAAGACTGTTCTTACCTGGATTTTTTTCCTAGTAGCTTGAAAGAAATGCTACAGCTTTTGCTAACACTGAAAAAGATGCCCAACATTGATGTTCATAAAGTGTTATTCTATTATTCTTACTGCTTAACTTTTAAATAGTACTCTACAAATAAGATATTTATATCAACACAAAGATCAGAAACAGCCAGGGAGAGGTTTTTATTTTTTCTTTGCTTTTGTATTTTCATCTTGTCAAATTAGCCACACTCATATCCAAATGACATATATTAATTATATCTCTGCCACAGCTGCAACTTTCACTCAATGAAACAAAAAAAGATGCAAAAAAGCAGCAGATTTAATCTAACTGGCTCACTCTCCTCCTACTAATAACTATTGGAGTTACAGAAGAGAAAGTTTGCGTTTGCATTGCTACCGTCTTCCTGAGAGGGTAGGTGGGGATGGAATGAAGGGGAAAGGGGTGAAGAAAAACAAAAATTGTTCAAGTGGATATTTTTCACTTGGAGTTCTGTTTTGTCTCAGAAATTTAAATTGACCCAATGATCTACTTAAAAAAAAACAACAAAAAATGTATGAAACCAACTTATATTTACTCACACTTTCTTATGAAAGATAGAACACAACTGTAGCCCAGGATGAAGGAGAGAAATGGAGGGGAAGGCTTGATAGAGGGAAGGTAAAAGGCGGGACCACTCCTATGGAGCATATTGCAAGGGTACAAGTCAAATCTGTCAAGTGTAGGACATAAATGTCTTAACACAGTAATCAAGTAAATGAGGTGAAAGCTATGTTGATTGGTTTGATGTAAGCATGTCAGATTGTATAAAAAATCAACACATTGTACCCCACATATGTATAAATGTATTCATGATCTATGTGTATATGGATTAATAAAAAAAAATAAACAAAAAATACGGCATAAGTATAACATGAAATATCACTTATAGGAGAGAATATTGCATTTGCAGATGTTCACATTAGTATGAAAGAAAAGAGGATTTCTAAAATTCTGTGATGATTATACAGAACAAATGCCAGAAATGTCACAGTGTCCTGTGATTGTCCACTGCCAGTGTACATCCAAGTCCCACCTTTAATAATTTCTGTATCAAGGTAGAGAATATAAAAGTAAATGGAGTTATCTCCTTTGCTTGATTCATATCTTGAAAAATCTCTCAAAGATTTCATAGTTATGGCAAAAAACTGAGCTGGCTTTTCTTGTCTATCAGATTATTAATGGGAGATGGCTAGCACCATCTAGCTGCAACACATACAAAGGAAAATTAACCTTGATCTCTTAGACCAAAGTAGACACTGGAATGTCATCTAAAAAGATTAGGGCCCATAATAGCATTAGCATCTGAGGAATGTACTGGAAATACATGTGCCTTTATATTATGTATATATGTGTGTTTATATGTGTGTAGGTATAATGTTAGCTTGAATTACAGCATGAAAGTATTTTTATTGTTTTTAAATTTGCTATAGTGTTAAGTGGATATGGGTTATTAAAAAAAAAAAAAAAAAAAAAAAAAATATAAAAAGGATATTTTGCCCAAAGCTGATCAATAATTTATTTTTTATACATTTGATTTTTATTCCAATGACTATTGATAATGAC
>CAUYPK010154361.1:0-22599 GCA_963574355.1 Loris lydekkerianus | reverse complement strand
TATGTTTATCCACCATACAAAAAACAAAAGAGGGAATTTTTGGGCCCTGCCATGTGCCTGAGGCCTAGTGCAACTTCCTGAGCCTGACTAGATGTAGATCCATCAAGCTACTTCCACGTAGCAATGACTCAGCAAGGCCCGGCCTGAAACTGCCTCTCCCTAGATACAGCCAACGTGATACCATGCCATTGGCTCAACCCTGTCACGCACCTCATCCCCCGCCTTCTTTCCCTGCCCCTTCCCCACGCTCTATATAAGCAGCTGCTTGACGCAATAAAGTTGAGTTCCTGCTTAAAAAAAATAAAAATAAATAAAATAAATTAAAAAAAAAAAAAAAAAAGATGTCAAGGAGGTAACTTTGTTCTAACTTCTTAGAATTTACTGTCTTCTTACAGGTATAGATGTTTGTAAAGCAAAATGCTGAAAGTGGCCCACATATCCCAGTACTCCACCCCTGGGATTGGTTAGATAACTTATAGCACTGGGGAACACCATGTTTATGGTCAACTAGCATTTAGTATCTATTTCTATCCCCTTCTACATTCTTTTCTACCCACAGGGGCTATACAACTGAAAACCACTCTTCTCAAACTCCCTTGCAGTCAGGGTTCTGGGCAAAAATCTGGTTCCACCAATGAGGAGCAGGGGTGTGGGATGTGGAAACTGGAAGTGAAGTGGAAGCCTCCCTCTTCATACTGAGCTGCCAGCTCATAAGTGTCTGCGGCCAGACTCAGCATTCCAGTCCAGTCCAGTTGTGAGGTTCGTCCCTATCTAGATCTAGAGTCTCAGCATTCCAGTGTCCAGTTATGAGCTTTGTCCCTGCCCATTGGTTAGATTATTTTCTTAGGATAAATTCCTAGGATTAGTGGGCCTGAGTAGTTTTTTCCTTATTGAGTAGCAATACTCATTGTCTCAGCAGGTAAGAGCAATTTGGTTTCATAATATTGCAACCACTGATATTATCTCATAAAAATAAGTTTTTTGCTAATTAAGTGGATATAAAAATGTTACTTCAATGGAATATTATTCAGACACTTAAAGAAATGAAATTTGGTATATGTTACAATATGGATGAAACTTAAAGACAGTGTGCTAAGTAAGCTAGACACAAGGCCAAATACTGTATGATCCCACTTACCAGTGTAAAGACAGCTCCAGGCACCTACCTTTGTCTTCAGAAACACATGGGGCCAAACCTCCTTTCCCACCCTCTTCCCCTGCAGAGTCTGGAAGTGAGACCATGCCCTAATCTTGGCTAGTCACATCCCCTTGATCTTGAGAAAGTGATGCAGGGATGACAGGCAGTGTGGCACACACCAACATATATCCCATCCTTCTTGTTCCTCATATGTAACATGACACTTCTCCATCAAGAGGTGAAATCTGTATTTCCTTGCCTTGAACCTAGCAGGATCCTTATATGTCAACAAAATATAGCAGAAGTGATAGTCACAAAGGCACTGAAGCTTCCACCTGAGGTCTCTTAGATCATACCTTCTGAGAGGAGCTGCTATGCACGAGGAGGCTTCAGTAGCTCTGTAGAGAAAGCCACTTGGACAACTAAGACCTCCTAACCCCTAGCTAGCACCAACTTAGCCATGAGAGTAACCCAGCTTGGAAGTAGATCCTCCAGCCCAGTTGAGACTTCAGATGATGGCGCCCAGCTGAACCCTTCCCAAATTCCTGACCAGTGTGTATTAAGAGAGATAGATGATTGATTGTTTAAGCCATAAAGTATTGAGGTGATTGGTTACACAGCATTAGATAGCTAAAAAATTGGCAGGGGGTAATTTTATTAAGGATGTAATAGCAGGGACGTGATAGTGGCAACAGCTAAGGAGGTGGCTATGACAGTGTAGGACCATTTAGTCTGTCCTGGCTATAAACATTACAGTCTGGCATCCTGTTTCCAGCTTGGAGGGTCTTCAGAGTTCCCTGCTTCCCACCTATTCCTGAGCCTGGTCTCCCATTAATTTTATGGGTCCCTCCAATTGCCATCACCCTAATATTCCAATAAACCCTGCTTAATTTGTCCAGATTCTGCTTAAATTACCTAGAATCAGTATCTGTTGTTAACAACCAAGAACCTTAACTGATAATAGATGATTACCAGTCAACATTGAGTGATAGCAGAAAAAGGGCAAAGCAATGAAGAGGAAAAAGAGTAGATCATAATATAATATACAAACCACGTATATATAGATGGATCCAAATGAAGTAAAAATGGAACATAAAGAAATGAATAGTTTAATAATAAGAAGAGCAAACATGGCTCGGTGCCTGTAGCACAGTGGCTACAGCACCAGCCACATACACCGAGGGTGGTGGATTCAAACCCGGCCTGGGCCAGCCAAACAACAACAACTGCCACAGAAAATAGCCGGGCATTGTGGCAGGTGCCTGTAGTCCCAGCTACTTGAGAGGCTGAGGCAAGAGAATCGCATAAGCCCCAGAGTTTGAGGTTGCTGTGACGCCATGGCACTCTACCAAGGGTGACATAGTGAGACTCTGTCTCCAAAAAAAAAGAGCAAACACTCAAGTGCCACAGGTTCTAAGCACCTCATCCGAGCAGCACAGCAACATGATAAAGAAGTAGTATTTCTATTACCCTCCTTTTGCAGAGGAGGAAGCAGAAGCACAGAGAGATCAGGAAGTGTGCCAGAGCTCAGGGAGTCTCCTCTAGGGTACCTGCTCCTCACCACGACGCTCTCACGTCTACAGAAGTTTTAGGACACTAAGGAAAGGAAGGGCTTCGCAGTACTGCCCTGTGAGGGCTCTCAAAAATGACCTATGGTTGAATCCAAGGTCTTTATCTAGAACAGCACTTAATAAACACTAGCTGATCAATTGCCCATTTGTTAAATTGAACAACCTGTTACCTTTCTCTGATGGTGAAGGCAAATCATCCTGGAAAAGTCTGCATTTATGGGTGAGACCAGATTCCTAAAATTAGGATTATAAACATGTAACCATCGTGACCACCCACAGGATCTTGTAGATATAAGGATCAATTTGGCGAAGCATAGACTTTCCCAGTTCTCTGAAGTTTAGTATCATCTCATCCTATCCTTTCCAGGGTACCCCTCCATTAGCTCCTTATCCTGAGGCTGCACCCTTGTTACCTGTGCCAAGCTTAGCAAAGACCTGCATGGATTCGTCAAAACGCTTCTGGCAGAAGAGGTTGAAGGCATACAAGTTCTTGATGTGATGGATTTGTTGCTGCTTTTCACTGTCAGAGTCATCTTTCATTTCCTAATCAGAGAGTGGAATAGGAAAGAGCTCAGTCACTCAACAAATATCTATTCAGTAGGTTCTAAGTGTCAGACAAGATTCTAGAAGTGACAGATGCCAAAGTGCCCAAGACAGTGACATGCTATCTGCCCCTGCAGGGTGTTAGTAAGACTGCTAAGTAGTTCTGCAACTATTATAGTAAAATACAACAGGGTGGCTAAGAAATCCCCAGCCAGTACGCCTGAAAATTGTCATGGTGATGAGAAAAAAAGGGAAGATAAAAGAACTCTGGAAGATCAGAGGAGACTAGGGACATATGATAACTAAATACAAGGTGATTTCTGGATTTGATCCTGGAATTGAAAAATTGGCATTAATGGAAAAATGGGATAAATTTGAATAGTCTAGAATTTAGTTTAAAAACAAAAATCAAAAGAAAACAGGATAAAAGTGATGACAGAAGCATGTGGTCCCCAGTTCAGTCTGAGTAGGAGACCTAGGATGGGTTCCAAAAGGAACCCAACTTGAAATATAAAAGATGAGGTGGAGTTAGCCAAGCAAGGCTGTGCAGGTGAGAGAGGGAGGGGAAGAGGAGCATGTGTGCCATCGCAAATCAAGAGAGCGTGATGTGCTCAAAGAATGAAGGACATCTGGCGTATCTAGCAACACTGGGAAAGGTCTTGTTCACAGTAAAAGCTAAACAAGCTATTACTTATTAATTTCTTTCTTCAAAACATCTATTTCCCCCTTTCCCGTCCTTTACCATTCCCACAACTTAGTCCAGGCCATCACAAGCATGTGGCTATACCTGGGTTGGCTCTTCTGCTTGGTGCTTCAAAGGCTTTCAAACCACGGACAGCCCCAGACTCCTTAAATAACCTGATTCCCAAATATGTAAGCCATACTTTCTGGCTCCAAATATGCCACACTTGTTTCCACTTCTGTGATAGCTTCTCAATCTTTAACACTCCCTGTTTCCTGCTCCTGACTTTAATCTTTACTTACCCTTAAAGTGTCAACTCAGGGGTCTAAATGCACCTTTTCCAGCCCACAGTGAATTGTCCCTCTCTGACAGTTAGGATCAGGTTTTGTCAATGCCAAAGTTTGGTATGTAACTGTCCTCTGAAAGTTCCATTATGTTTTCTTATTATTTAAATAAAATAATAAGGGCTAAGATGATGATCCCTGAGGGCTAAGATGATGTCAACCAACCTTCTTATCATAAGGAAGAGCAAATACTAAGTAAGAGCCTATAAAAAAAGAAGGAAATATGGACACTTACTTCCATCTTCTCTACCAAGGATTAAGCAACCTATGTAGTACATAGATCACTGACAAGACTCTGAGACCTTTGGTTAAGAACAGACACTAAAAAGTGTTACATGTTGCATATCCTTTTTATAAAGTTCAAAAACTATGCCAAGCACAGTGGCTCATGCTTGTTATACCAGCACTTTGGGAGGCCCAAGGTGAGAGGATCACTTGAAGCCAGGAGTTTGAGAAGTTTGAGACCAGCCTGAGCAACAGAGTGCAATCCTGACTCTGAAAAAACATTTTTTTTTTAATAGCTGGGCATAATGGCATATAGCTATAGTCCCAGCTACTCTGGAGGCTGAGGCAAGATGATCTCTTGGGCCCAGGAATTCAAGATTGTAGTGAGCTATGACTGTGTCACTACACTCCAGCCTGGGTAATAAAGTAAGAACCTGTCTCATTAAAAAAACAAGCAAGAAACTAAACGCACTATTCACTTATACTAAATATATATGTACAAGATGAAACAAAAATATTTTTAAGGGCATGATAAACAAAACTTAGGATAATGATTACATCTGGAGGGAAGGCAGAGGAATGGGATAGGAAAGAGCACAGAGTTTATAAAAGTTATTATTCTTGGGTAGGGTGGTAAGTTCATAGGTACTCATTACATTATTTTTAAAAATGCAAACAGAAATAAAGTAAAATGTTACAGGATGAGTAAGTAGAAAAAAATTAGTAAGATGTTGAAATTAAATGCCTTAAGAACGTAATTTTCTTTACAAGATATTAACCATGGCTAACTACTGAGACTGGATTTCTATTTTAAATCCAGAACTTACACAACCAAAGTAAATGTTCCACTTCAAAAGTAGCTACCATAGATGACTAAAAACATATTAACTCCTCCCAAATGTGGCCACTGCCTTCCTTTTCAGAAATAGTTTATAGGGTAATCTAGAAATTCAGTTTTACCACCCTTATCTTCATAAAAGTTTCCTATTTAAAGTAGTGCTATCTGGTTTAATAACTGGGTCAGGCTAGTTCGGTTGTTTGATAAAATCAAATCCAACCCTACAGAGGAAAATAATCATCAATGAAGATGTTTAAAAGAATAAGAGGCAGACTCTGAAGTCAATCTCTAACATGGTTTTTGGCCATGAAAGCATCATTGGAATGAGAGCCTGGTTGTTGCTTTGCTATGAACTGTGTCCATACAGACATTAAAATAGAACAATGGTAACAAATATGAGACTGCAGCCTGGCTGAACGCAACAGCTTGAGGTCTATGTCTCCAAACTGTTCAGAGGAATTTTGAGAGGTCCTCTAGTTCCTGCATTCGACTGGACCCTAAAATCACATTTATGATTGTTACTGTACTGTGATATTTGTGTTGTCTTTAATTTTTCAGATCATATGGTATCTATCATTTTATTCTCCCATTAATTTTATAAGGTAGTATTATAATTGGCACTTACCCCGTATTTGACAGATAAGCAAAGCAAAAAAGTCAAATCACTGAGAGCTACAGGGATATTTTAGAGTAGAGTCAGACCCTGAATACAAGCCCCCTGACTTTTATCTCTGTGCTTATTCTACCAGTTCAAGCTAAATATGAACATCTAAACCCAACTCACCTACTTGTGAGAACAATGAGGAAGGAAGACTACATCCAGATCAAATACAGGATGAGTGTCAATTAATAATGCTACCACCAGCCGAGTATCAAGCTGGGATGCTATACTTACTGCAAGCTGCAGAGCCAATTCGAACTGCTTGTCCTGGAGAAGCTGTTGGATTTGGGTTGCCATAGGGACAGGAATGAGTCTCCAAACAAAATGATTGCTGGCCACATAGATAATGTTTGATCTGGAGGCCAAAGTAGAAGTATTATTAGCAAAAGAACATAGGCTTTATGATGACTTTAAAGCTTTGGGCTAATATGGCAGCCACAGTAAAAAAAAGAAATTTCTTACCCTCCCGAGGTAATGAAACGGGGCCTTTGCAGTTCAATGCTCTGGACCAGGAGCCTCGGCTCAAATGTTCGGATCTCCACATACCGAGGCAACACTGCGATGATGTAGGGAGGCTGGTGTTCTGTTTCAGAAAGAGAATATACTGAGCTATTGAGTCTGGACTAAGGCTTTGGGTTTACGGAATGTTTCAGTTTCCTATTCTAAGCTGCACTTAAATGGATCTCCAAAAGTTCCACTAGTATTTAAGCCAGAGGTTCCCAACTTGTGGGCTGCGACCCCTTTGTAACAATGAAAATACATCACGGCATTAGGAAGGTTGAGAACCACTGATTTAAGCAAAAGCACTTATCATTTAATAAAAAAAAAAACACAATAATTTCACTAGTCAAGTATCAAGCCAGGATGCTATACTGTGACACAGAGAGAAAAAAATTGCTTTCTGTAAATGATAGTAAGAAAATTATCTTGCATGGAAAAGATGCATTCAGCTTTGCTGAGAGATCTGGTCCCACTCTTACCATTTCACCCAAAGACTAAATGAAAGCTTTACTTGCTCTGTTCTTACCAGACACAGCCAGGCCAGACAAAGGCCAGCTGCAGCTGCCTCATCAATGTACTGAGAATCAGGTTACAGAACTACTTCTTCCATTCTCTCACAAAGGGCAAAAAGAAGGCAAATTCTTTTTTTCTTAAAATTATTCCAAAGGTTAAGTCGCACATTTCTAGCCAATCCTAATTTAGTTTGAGATTTTCAGACAAAAGATACAAACTTGATGGCTGCTATGTTCGAGTGTTTTTGTTCCTTCCAAAACTCATGCATTGGATACTTTATCCCTAATGCAAATGTGTTAGGAGACGAGGCCGAATGGGAGGTGCTGAGGACGTGAGATTAAGTCCTCATAAATGGATTAATGCTGCTATGAAAAGGGCTTGTGGGGGTGGGTTCTCTCTCTCCTGCCATGTGAGGAGAGAGTTCATCCTTCTCCTGTCCTTCTGCTTTCCACCACATGAGGACACAGCAAGACCATTACCTTGACCAATGCCTTGATTTGGGACTTCCCAGACTCCAGAACTGTAAGGAAATGAGCTTCTGCTCTTTACAAATTACCGGTACCTAAGCAATTCAAAAGAACTGAAAGCAGGATCACAAAGAGGTATTTGCACAGCCATGTTCACAGCAGCATTAACAGCAGCCAAAAGGTGAAAGCAACCCAGCCAAGTGTCATGGATGGAAGGATGGATAAATAATATATCATCTATACAGATAGGGGAATACTACTCAGCCTTAAAAAGGAAGGAGAGTCTGCCAAACGACACAACCTGGATGAACCTTGAGAACAATATGCTAAATGAATTAAGGCAGTCACAAAAAGACAAAAAATACCATATGAGTCCAATTTACATGTGGTATCTAAAAGTAATTCAAGTCATAGGAACAGAAAGCAGAATGGTGGTGGTCAGCCCCTAGAGGGAGGGGGAACTGAGGGGCTGTACTCAATGGGCACAGAGTTTCAATTTTGCAAAATGAAAAAGTCCTGAAGATTCATTGCATAACAATGTAACTATACTTAACACTGCTTAATCACACACTTAAAAAGGGTTAAGGTGATAAGTTTTCTGTTTTTATTACATTACAAATGTGGGTTTTTATTACAATTAAAAATAAAATTTTTTTAATGTAAAAAAAAATTAGTGAAATACCAACCACTAGAGGGCATAATTATGAATAGAAATTTAACCTCAAAGAATATATCAAAATAGTTTTAGTATGGCTACCCTATGAATTTATATTCCTAATTATCTATTTTTTACATTATATTTAGAATTTATATCATAAATGAATAGTATGGTAAAACTTCAAAGCTAGAAGGGAACTCAGAAATGAGTAACCTGAAGCCTAAGACAGATTTCCATCATTTTAAATGCTATTATTATACTGATACTTTTCATCTTATCAAAAAAACAAAAATTAAAAGCATGCTGTTTTGTATTAGATGTTTTTTTTCTTTCCATGCTAGCCTAATTTTGACACATTAATACAATTTTCTTTACTGGTAACTGATATAAATATGTAAAATGTGTTTCTCTTTTTTAAATCTGGCTCACTTGAATGACTTCTAATTCAATTTAAAAAGTATTTTTGAACAGAAACCCTTCTGATTATTGTATCATTTGATTCAGTCTCCCCAGTTGACAGTAGTCAAAACTTGTCAGAACAGCTGGTGTGAAGCTGACAAGTAAGTGGCTGACAAGGATAACGATTCACTTATTCAGCAAGCATTTCCTAGGAGGCTCTGTAGTACTTAGTAAGGATTCAACAAAGTGGCTCAAGACATGATTCCAGAACTCCAGAGCTCCTACTCCGTGAGACAGACTACTGGCTGTATCCCATGTGACAGACTGCCATGACAGAGACACCTGAGTTATGGAGGCAACCAGGAGAAGGGACTAACCCTGCCTGTGGGCAGGGGAAACCTCACAGAGCAAGTACCTCCAAATGTGCTTCAGTGTATCAAGGCATAGGAACAGTTCTGAGAAGTGCTGTGAAAGGCCCCAGGAACTAACACAGGTTTTAAAACTGAAATTCTTCCACTGGGGAATCAGAAACACACTTCTAGAATACTACTTGTATCTTTATCTCATCAACCAAGATTCCTCTTCTAAAGGAGAAACAAGGTCCCTCAGAACATCATGAAGCCTCTTGTAAAGCCCTAAAACCCTCTAAACTTGATAGACATAATCTAAGATACTGTTCTTTTTATTTATCATCCTCCAGTCTATTTATCTCTAACTACCTTCAGAATAACCAGCTTCTAGTAAGACATTCTACCATTTAAGAAGCTACTGGCCTCTCAAACCTTCTCATGGCCCTCTAAAAACCGGCCCTATCATATTCCTCTATAATTCATCAGACCACCTGTTTTAGCCAGGTCAGTCTCTGTAACGCCCTCTAACAAATAATTTCCACTCATTCCTCAAACTACTCTCTGCCTGGAATGAACGAGAATTTTTCTTCAAGCCAGATCCCCAAATCCCTGCCAGACCCCGATTAACTAAACAATGACCTTCCCTTTTAGGGAACTACTGAGTTTTAACTCATCCAATGCCACACTTTGGCCAGTGCCTTGTTTTGTCTTTTTACCCAAGATATAATCTTTGTCTCCAGAGATAGGGGTCCTTAGGGACAGAAGGCATATTGGTATGCTGTGTTCTATAGAAGTATCTTGTTTTAACAATGTTCCCTCTTCTGACTGAAAAAGAAAGGCTTCCAGTGTGTCAGATGCTTCTGGGCAATAGCACTGCAGAGACCTGGGAGCCTGAGGTAGAAGTAGGATGAAAACACCAAGTGTAAGATGCACACTGACCCTTCAATGATCACTGCAACTCTGAAGTTAAAAAAGCAACAGCAACAATTACCATCACATTGAAAACCCTTTAACACGGAATTACCTGTAGTGGAATTTCCACTAATTTTTATTCAACAGAAGACACAATAAAACCCTTAAAACAAAGTGGAAGGAAAGGACTAAGAAGTAAAAATAGCAGTAGATAATGACTTCCTAAAATGTACATTTCTGTTTACATCCCCCCCCACCTCAGGAGCAAAACTGCTTCCTGTAACAACTAGACTACCCCCATTTTTAATGACCTTACATCTTCATCTATTTGTAAGAAGGGGAACTAAGAGTGAATGACACAATGTAAGCCAGTCTGCTGAAGCTGACTGTTACTGTTGAATGGGACTGCCTTTGGAACAGCAGCTACTGTTGGTCTCACCCATGGCCACTGGTATGTCTGTCCAGTTCAGGGCACATTTCTGTGTGCAGATCCCCTCCTCATTGAGCACCACGGTGAGATCATCCTGACCCACAGCTACTTTTCCATCTGCCAGAGGTGCAACTAAGGGCTCCAGCTGTTTTCCTGTTGGAAAGAGCTCTTTGATGGACCCCTTTCCATCCACCTACAGGAAGACACAAAGTCAGTCATCCAAAGAATTCCTCCAGAAAGAGGCACAAACACAGCCTGGAAAAATTCAGATAAAACCCCAAACCTAGAGAAGCTAGTAATATTCCTTGTGTGACATAAGAAAATAAAACAGACTTTATTAGAACAAACTTTGCTATCAGAGTATAAAATGAGTTCTCTTTTTTTCTAACATAGAAACAAGCATCTAGCCTGGCAACTGACAACACCAGGTGCTGGCAAGAACGCAAAGCAACTGCAACTTTCACTCACTGCTGCTGGGAACACAATATGGTGTGGCCGTTGTGTTTGCTGGTTCCTTATAGAGTTGAATACTCACTTGCCATATGACCTGTAAGTCCCATTTCTAGGCACTTGCCCAAGGGAAATGAAAACTTAGGTTTACATAAACACCTGTGTGCAAGTGTTCACAGCAGCTTTATTCATAATTGCTACAAACTGGGAACAACTTTATCCTTCAGCTGATAAATGATAACATCCACACCACAGACTACTACTCAGCCACAAAAAGGAATAAACTACTATCACACACAAAGACACAAATGAATCTCAAATGCATTATGCTTAGTGAAAGAAGCCAGACTCAAAAGGCTACATACTATAGGATCCCATTCATATGACATTCTGGAAAATGTAAAACTCTTAAGAGATGAAGAACAGATCAACAGTTACCAGAGTTTTAGAAGTAGGAGAGGCTGACTTCAAAGGGCCAAGCTGAGAGAATTTGGGGGGATGATAGAACTGCTGTGAATCTTGATTGTGGTATTAGTTACATAATTTCAGGCATTCATTAAGACACAGAACTATATGCCAAAAAGGATTTTATTGTATGTAAATTAATAAATACTTTCTGAATAGCTTGGTTCTAAAGCAAGATTTCCCTCCCTCGAGGTGATGGCAGCATCCAAGGCAGTGAGAGAACTGAGCGCCCGCTGCAGCTTTTGGCTCAGGGTCCCCACTCCCTGCGACCCTCTCTCAGCACCCATTTGTCTAGTTACTATTCAGTCACTAGCACAGCAAGGACCACTCCAGGAGTCTGTAACTTGGATGCTGATAAAACTAGGATATCCTAATAATAAAAATATAGAACGAATATATTAAAAACAATGACGAGCCTGCCCAGTGGGAGACAGGAAGACAGGCTTCTAGAATCCCCAGTCTGAATTAGGAGAGAGAGGTGAAGCTACAAGATTTAGATTTTTCTATAAAATGAATGCTATATCCATCTTTTTTACATATTGTATGTTATTGGAGTAAAAAAATATATCATGGATATTGATCAATTATATTAGGAGAAAAAGCAGGCTATAAAGCGACATATATTATATGAAGTTTTCATAAACAGGATAGAAGTCCATATAACAAAGTCTAAGGGTTGGCTTATGGATGATTTGTACTTCCTTTATTTCATTATCTGTATTTTCTTATTTTCTGTAATAAACACATGTGGCTATTGCAATTAAAAAAAAAAGTGAGAGTGGCTCAGCACCTGTAGCTCAGCAGCTAGGGAGCTAGCCACATATGCTGGGGCTGGCAGGTTCGAACCCGGCTCAGGCCAGCTAGACAACAATGACAATTACAACAACAATAACAAAATAGCCAGGCATTGTGGCGGGCGCCTGTAAGCCCAGCTACTTGGGAGGCTGAAGCAAGAGAATCGCTTAAGCCCAAAAGTTGCGGTTGCTGTGAGCTGTGATGACACAGAACTCTACCAAGGGCGACAGCATAGACTCTGTCTCAAAAAAAAAAAGTGGAAGTAATTTTACAAACAAATATACTGGCTGGGCACAGTGGTTCATGCCTATAATCCCAATACATGGGAGGTCAAGGCAGGTGGAATGCCTGCACTCACAGGTCAGACCAGAGCGAGACCCCCACCTCTAAAATAGCTGGGCACTGGGGTGGGTGCCTGTAGTCTCGGCTACTTGGAAGGCTAGGGCAAGAAAACTGCTTAAGCCCAGGAGTTGGAGGTTCCTGTGAACTATGACACCATAGCACTCTACCAAAGGTGACAAAGTAAGACTCTGTCTCAAAAAACAAAAAAACAAATATACTAAAATATTTTAGGGGGCAGAAAACTCAAAGTCTTAAAACTGCTCAAGTCAATGCTAAAATGAAGTTATAATTCCTGAGCGCTGAAGCTTTAGCATAGCAGTCCATGAGAATGATGAGAATGCCATTGGACAGAGAGAAGCAGCTCTAATTATTTGTCCCAATAACTAAATATGCACCATTGATAACTATTATGCAGAGGACTGAGAGTGGACTCTATCTGGTGTAAATTACAGATACCTGACTTGTGGAAAATACAAAGAGTGTGAAAAATAGCTAAGCATACAAAGAAACAACAAACCCCATTATGTCAAAAGTTCCATGTAACTTGGTCTCTTGACCTATGGTTCAGAAGCACATAATCATCTCCCAAGGTAAACTCACAGTATCTTCCCTCAGGTAAACTGAAGATATTTGTAAAATAATAAAGTTTTACCCTTATCAGGTAGTAGTCTCTCTTGAAACCCACACAGATAGAATTTTCACACCATGCCATGGACTTGGGCACATCTGGTACACTAAAGTCCCCCTGAAGAAAGAGAGCAAGAGTGCAACTGAAAAGACATTAAAAAACGTCTTCACCTTCCTATTATTCCACCTCCACCTGCATAATAACCTTCACCCTCAGCAGCTACAGCAGCTCCCACCCAACCCACGGACCAATAACAGCACACCTATACCTGCAATTCATGAAACTCCCTGTCTTTCCAGAAATAGAGCTGCAGCTTCTTTTTCACTGCCACACACATCCGCAACACCTCCTCACCAGTCTCTGTGTGCTGGGAAAAGACAACAGGGGAAATGAGGACGCACATATAACTCTCCACACCCACTGTCAGCGAGATTAGAGATTTTCCATCTTGAAATGGTTACTAATTTGAAAATCCCCTGTAACGTAGTCATTTTGCAGAAAACCTGAGCAGAAGAACAGCGGTCTCTCTAAGATGTATTATACTAAGAAACAATTGGCTGTGGACCCTTCTTTCCCAGGAGCTGCCAGCCGAAGACCCCAGCACCAGTGAATCACACGGACATTCACAATTCAGAGAGGAAAATCCCAGGGCAGACCTTCCCCTACATAACCACTTCTTTTTTTTTCCTTAAATGATTCTTACTCAAGGCTGTCAACACATGCTGGATCAGTGGGTCAGCATATGCCAGTGACAGCAAGCCCATTTTCAATCCTTTAAAAGAGTAGGGAAAAGAAAATTCCTAACCATAAAACAACACAGTATAAATGTAGAGCATAAATGCTAAAAAAGTGATCAGAGTAAAGGGGTGAGGAAGATTTTGAAGAATGTAAGGATGACAAATTGTCGATAATAAGGAGGGATGTCTTTTCTGAACAATGAAAACTCCCTAATAACAAAGACTATGGTGATCTGTTTAGAACAAGAGTCAACCTGATGTCCCATAACTATGTTCATGATACTGCTACAGTCCAGCTTTCCTACTAATGATTTGTCCATGACAAGTGCTTTTACCTATGGATAACTGCCTCCTGCCATTAGCACCTGACTTTCATTAATTAATACATGCAGGGAACATACATGCTTCGACTTCATGCCACATACCAAAGGGAAAGTTTCTCTAAAACACTCCAAGGGGAAATTTCTGTAATAAGTCCACATTTCTCTAAAAAATCAAGTACTCAACTCTCTTTGGAGTCTTTGCTGGATTTGGATCATCAATGCTATTCTTCCCATCTAATATTTGGAATGACGTAGCAAGGTCTGTCATGACTGAAGGATAAAGCCAAATTTCACCTTGCAGACACCTACCTCCAGGTCACATGAGAACAATGAAGCTCCCTTTGCCTTTGAAACCGTAGTAATTTGTTGAAATGTCAAAAGGTCATGGACATAAATATTGTTTTCTGTTTGGGAAGAGGTAAAACATCAGTATAAATGATCACAGTTTTCTATGATAGCCATCATCAGGCAAAAAAGTAACTCTAACATCTAGAAGAAGCAAAAGGCAGATGTGGGTTGAAGATGTACTTTCAGTTTTACTAATAATGATTCATTTTGGGCTATAACCAGTACAAAACATTTAAGAGGTCACCTCTTCTAAACTTAGATATTTTGTTTCTTAATAGTTGCAAACCAAAGGGGTCGGGGTCAGGGAATGGTGAAAACAAACCATCCCTGACCCCCCTTGATCCCTTGGTATGCGACTTTAAAAATCTGGACTGATTTGAGTAAAACATATCTTTCATTTTCAAGGTACTCTTACACTCTGTCCTTTTAAGTCTGGAAATTTGCAATGCAGTATTTATACAAGAAATGGCTTCCAAAGCTGCAGTAGCAGGATCCTATTAGGAAATGGAAATCCTCTGTGGATTTTGTACAAACCCATGTCAAGGATTTTTTTCTAGTAAAGCAAGCAAAATAAATTTTACCTGAGTCTCATATCTGGTTTTAGCCATGAAGTTTAATTATCTTAAATGTTTATCTATGGATGTAGGAATTAAGTTTAAAATGATTCTACTATTTGGACCCAGACCTGAACAGTATGAGGCCAGCTTCCAGTCCTCTGCTTGTCAAGAAGAGGCCCCACTGACTGTCTTCCATCAAACTTCAGTTGTGCAAAAAGGCCCAAAACAGCCTTGCCCTAATCTGTTTCTTACCTGATATCTTGTCACTGCTTACCATGTATCCTTAGTCTGGCCACAATGAACTACTTGCCACATAAACGCCACATTTCAGGGCCTTTTGATGTAGTTACTCCCTATGCCTATAAAACTCTGCCTACTTCTCTTCCTGTCAAAATTCTAAGCCACTGGACAATATAGACTCTGCAGAATCCCATAACCCTTCTGATAAATTTCCACTGTAACTTACCACATTGTACTATTATTACTTTCTGTTATTCCCATCTTCATAATCAGAATGTAAGTATCAAAGGTAGCAACAATGTCTCACTGAACTTGGTATCCCCAATGTCTAGCCCAGGCTTTGCACAAAATAGGGCTCAATAAACATTTGATCCATTATTGAATGAATAAATGAAATAAGACTCCATGGATAGCAGAGTTCAAGTTTATGGGGGATGCTCTTGTTATTACCCTTCTCTATCCAATGTGAAACACTAAGTAACGACTATCAAAGAAACTATGAAAGGGCTAAAGCTTTTTTTTTTCCTAATACATGCAATACAAATGCAACCTCTTTTCTTACCTAACAAGCTGACCAGAATCTTAAACTGGGAAACCACATGGATCTGGAAGATAGCAAATCATTAGACCCAATTAAACATTTCTGATAAGGTTTAGTAAGTGTTCACTTAACAACAGTACTAAAAAGGGAGCAAAGAGCCCAGTTATGTGGCTCTGACTTATTTTTTATGTGTAACCACAATTTCTGCTTATGACAGAGGATCTCAGGCACATGATATACGGGCAGAGATCCCTGTAAAAATGGAAGGACAGAGAGAAGAGGATTCAAAGAGTTAATAAATAACATTACCAAGTTCTAGCTTATAGGGGTCTCATATAAGTTAAATATTGTTGTGTGTCTGCCATCACTGCTTACCTGCTGGATCTTTTTGGAGAAGTTCTTATTGGATTTCTCTAGTGTGACTTCAAACCTGTTGCAACCTATGGAAAAGAAATAAACATTGGCAGTTCTAGATACAGGGACAGATCTAAAAACAAGACCAAAAATACTGCTCCACACTGCTCCCTACATCAATCTTTAAAAATTTCTACAAGACTAGACGTCAGATCTAAAATAGCCAGCTTTCTTTATTGAGCATAGTAAGATGCTTTCAACTCTAATTTTAGAAAAGAGGGTTTCATGCACCTTCACTTGGCATCAGCAGAAAGGATCGCACAAAGTTCACACAGTTTACTGAAGCTGCAAGGTACTTCTGAATCTGAAGATCCTGTCTTACAAAGTAAGTACCTTGGCGAAGTGTTTCATAAGGAAGAGCGTAAAAAAGAATAGTCAAATACAAGAGCCCAAGCAATGAAAACCAGCCCAAAGCACCCTCAGGTTTAGACCAACTCATCCACAGCAGATACCCTATGTCCTGTATCAGGGGACAGAGCAAACACTCCACCCCATCTCCAGAGCTAGAGCAATTTAGCATGTCTACACTTACTGCCACTTTCAGGTGATGCTACATCTGCTGGCACTGTTGCAAAAAAGGGGAAGAAAGTTACATACCATAAAAACATGAGAATTTAGCCTTGCTGGGTATGACAAAAATACTCAGCCTCAAAAGTCACTAAAGAGTCAAAAAGAGAACCATTATAATAATAACAGCAGCTCAGCCCCTTAGAGGGGCAAGACTTAAGCAATAACTGGGTGCCAGGTTCTGGGTTAATGAAAATTATATACATGTTTATTTTCTGTAACCCTATTAACTACCCCCCAGGAAGTAGGTATTACTATTCCAAGTTCGTATTTGAGGGGTCTGATGAGTCAAGCAGTTAGGGAGCAGCCAGTGAGAGACAAGAGCCTTGACACAAACTCAGGCCTGACTCTGAAGCCTGGGCTCCCAGGCTGTACCTGCCACCTGCCTTCTACTTCGTGGAGGGGATGCTCCCGCTGCTGGCACGGGATTTTTCCCACAGCCAGCTGTGCCCTTGCCTCTTGGAAGTCAGTGGAGACTCTTTGAGGCAGTTACAACAATCAAGACCCCCAAACCCGCTCTAATTTGCTCTGTGTACCCCTCAGCAGAGGGGATGAAGAAGGGCCCTAAAGTCACAGGAAGGTTCAGAAACATGCCCTGGTATTCTGCTGTTGCATTTCACCAGGAAAAAAGAAATTCACCCACTTCCTTCTTGATAAAGAGTTCTGCATTTGAGAAGTACCTTATCAACAATTCTCTTTATAAGCAGAATTCCATAAGGAGAGAGATTTGTACATTGTATAACATACATGTTATACATTGTATAACATTTTTGCAAACCTGTTTAAGGTCTAGCATAATAGAAAAAAGCTGAATTCTCATATCTATTTCAGCATTTGATCTGTTTTGATGATTTGTTTGGATTGAAATGTATGACAAAAATCTGTTTTTAAATAGATATAAAGTTGAAAAGAGATAAGTACTTCAGTAAAGCTTTTTCTGGTAACTGTGATCTTCTATTTTGACACTATACCAAAACTTGACAGAAGTAGTTTCTTATGGCTAGGCACCTGTGGCTCAAGTGGCTAAGGCACCAGCCACGTACACCTGAACTGGCGGGTTCAAATCCAGCCCGGGCCTGCCAAACAACAATGATGGCTATAATCAAAAAAAAAAAAAGAAAAAGAAAAATTAGCCAGGCATTGTGGCAGGCGCCTGTAATCCCAGGTACTTGGGAGGCAGAGGCAGGAAAATCGCTTGAACCCAAGAGTTGGAGGTTGCTATGAGCTGTGATGCCATGGCACTCTACCCAGGGCGACAGTTTAAGGCTCTGTCTCAAAAAAAAAAAAAAAAAAAAAAAAAAAAAGTAGTTTCTTGTAATGTGAAACCTCAAAACTATTGATGAACTTTTCACATTGTGTTTCACTAAAATCCGGTGGTCTATTTTACACTTGGAATGGATCTTTTTCTCATGTATGATTTTAAACCTTTGTACAGCTTGGGTGCAGTGGCCACACCTATAATCCTAGCTTTCCCAGAGGCTGAGGAGGGTAAATTGCTTGAGCTCAGGAGTTCGAGACCAGCCTGAGCAAGAGCCAGACCCTCATCTCTACTAAAAATAGAAAAACTAGCTGGGCGTTGTGGTGGGCACCTGTAGCTCCAGCTACGGATAGGCTGAGGCAAGAGGATCACTTGAACCCAAGAATGTGAGGTTTCTGTGAGCTAGACTGACACAATGGCACTCTACCCAAGTGCCATCTCTACACAATGGCACTCTACTCACTCTAATAGAGTGAGACTGTTTCAAAAAAACCCAAAATAAACAAACAAAAAAAACCCTCATGCCTTGGTCATTTGGAAAATATTTAGTTCACTTAATTATGCAGATTTTCCAAATGTTTGGCACATTTCATCATAGGATGTTTTTCTAAAATCACATTCCTTATCATCATCAGAAAAAAGTTTTGAGTATTGAAAAGCTGTCAAATTCATGAGGTAGACGCAAGTTTTCCACAATTTTGATTTTCTTTTGAAAGCTCTAATATCATTCACAACAAATACTGCCAGTTATTTTTTCTTTGAAGTGTCAGACTCCCTTTGTTCTTTTTTTTTTTTTTTTTTTTTTGAGACATAGTCTTATTATGTCGCCCTTGGTAGAGTGCTGTAGCATCATAGCTCACAGCAACCTTAAGCGATTCTCCTGCCTCAGCCTCCCAAGTAGCTGGGATTACAGGTGTCTGGCACCACACCCGGCTATTTTTTTGTTATTGCAGTTGTCATTGCTGTTTAGCAGGCCTGGGCTGGTGTGAACCCATCAGCCTTGGTGTACGTGGCCAGCACCCTAACCACTGAGCAACGGGCGCCAAGCCTATTCATTTTTTTTAATCTGCCAAATATCCAAATGGTCTGAAAAGCCATAGCCTGTCAGTCATTCTTTCAAGCAAAAGTGATGCTCCAGGAGAAAAAGTGTCCAGTTTAGCTCATAACTTAAATGACTGCACAAGTATGAGGGTTTGTCCTAGAGAGTCATTGGATTTCACAGGGTGGCACACAGAAATGCTTTGTGTGTACTTCCTGTTATGCTGTAAGAGGCCATTCAAATGAGGTATTACCCAAAGTCAAAATATATTAAAATTAATAATTTTGACTGCCTTGCCAAGAATATTCTTCAATGAAACTAGCTTTAAAAAATTTTAAAATTGGTCAGTCATCATGGCTCAAACATGTAATCCCAACAAATCCCAAAAAGACTGAGAAGGAAGGATTCCTTGAGGCTAGAAGTTCAAGGCTGAAATGAGCTAGGATCATATGATCACATCTCTGCTCTTCAGCATGGGTAACATAATTAAGATCCCATCTCTACAAAAAAGTAAGAAAAAACTAGCCAGGTCTGGTGGTATACAACTACAGTCCCAGCTATTCCAGAGGATGAGTGAGAGGATATCCTGAGCTCAGGAGTTTGAGGATGCTATGACTGTCCACTATACTTTAGCCAGTGCAATTCCATCTCTTAAAAAACAAACAAAGAAAAATAAAAACACTGTGTGTGGATAGTGAGAATAATACAAACAGAAGTTTGGACTTCTGTTTTAATTTGATTTGTGGTTGGGGGGGCAGCAGTTTTAATTATCATTCCAGTGTAAATATCAGTACAATGAAAAAAATCAAATAATGTTTTAGTTTTTCTATCCTTGTTTGCAGGGCCTCAGAAAGGCTCTTGTGAACTTCCAGGGGTCTAGAGACCACAGTTTGAGAACTGCTACTCTATAGTGACAGTACCACTAAAACAAACCTCCAGTTATTAAGGCCTTCAGTGTGAACTAATCTCACTTCTATGTTCAAGGTAAGAATAGAATGAGATGTTTTTTGAACTCAAGGAAGATGGCGAAGATCAGATAGGAACCCAGTACTCCAGCCCCAGTCTTTTCTGACACCCTGATACCCCGCCTCCCTTTTCTCAGATAGACAGTCTACCCGCAGCCCTATCTAGGTTTGGAATATCTCAAATCTAGATACCAAACTGGCCCTTAGAGCTGATCACAGAGGACCAGATCAATTTTTGGCCCACACCAAGTTAGAGCTGGGTCAGAACTAAATTCTTCACTAAGTGTATAGGGAAAAGTAACATTTCTTTAAAGTGAAGTTTCAAATCTGAATTTGATTTCCTAATTGTCTAAGGTAGGTCAGTACTGCTATTCTGACATATAGGGAATTTGATGTCCCCAAAAGATTAACATGTCAAAGGTGACATGGTAAATGACTGTAGGGCAAGAACACCACCAGGGCTTCAAGTTAGATTAATGCTAATATTATTAGTTTGAGTCTACATCGTGTTGAAAAATTCAGTCATAAATTTTCATTTTCAATTCCTTACCACTTATATTTGAACAGTCAAAAAATAGTTGCTGAATACAATCCAAAGTAAGCTTAATTTTTAAATTATAAACCAGATAGATGTCATAGAATACAAATATTCTGGCTCGGAGAAAAAAAAATTTAGATATTTTTTTTTTTTTTCCTTTTTTTTTTTTGCAGTTTTTGGTTAGGGCCAGATTTGAACTCGCCACCTCTGGTATATGGGGCCGGCACCCTACTCCTTGAGCCACAGGCACCGCCCTGAGAAATAAAAATTTAAAGTAAGGATCAGCAACATACTAACCCTGGACCAAATTGAACTCTCTTTGTTTTTATAAATAAAGTTTTATTTATTTTATTTTATTATTATTATTTTTTAATATTTTTAATGACAAACAAAAACACCTAAAACCGCAATTTCTGGAAAAACCACTTATTCTTGCCCGTCTTGTACCTCTCTTCAAACTTGACCTTGGCCTCCCGTCGGGCCTTGAGTTTAAGAGCAGGATCTCTGAAGACATCCTTGTTGACAACAGTTTTGTCCAAGGGAATATCCACAGAGTACCTTGTGGGCATGAGGTGATTGTAGTTATAAACTTTTACAAAAGACTTGATCTTTGAACGCTTGACAGTCTTCTTCTTGCCCATGGCAGCTGTCACGTTGCGGGGATAGCGGTCAATTCCAGCCACCAGAGCATGGCTATAGGGGCGGTCTGAGGTGCCATCATCAGTGTTCTTCACGATGACGGCTTTGCGTCCAGAGTAGCGTCCGGCCAGGACCAGCACCACTTTCCCAGGTTTCATGAATTTACCCATTTCGACAGCAAGCACCAAGGCCTACAGCCTTACTTACTTACTTTTGAGACAGTCTTCACAATGTCACATGGCATTGGTAGAGTGCCATGGCATCATATTACAGCAACCTCAAATTTTGTGCTTGAGCAGTCTTCTTGACTTAGCCTTCTGAGTAGCTGGGTCTATAGGTGGCCACCACAAACTCCAGCTAGTTTTTCTGTTTTTCGTAGAGATAGGGTCTCTTGCTCAGACTGGTCTTAAGCTCCATCCTCCTTGGCCTTATAGAATGCTAGGATTACAGGCATGAGCCATGAGCCACCGGGGGACCTGGCCATGAAATATGTTTTTTAAAGCATTAAAATCCAGTGATTATATCATCAATTTCATAGCCTTTCTGTAACATTACAGGTATTTAATGAGCATTTATAATGTGCCAGACATTGGGCTAAGCGCTTTATACATGTGGATACCTTTTCACTTGAATCATCATAACTCATTAGCTATTTAACCCTACATTATATACAAAAGAACCAAACTCAGATCAACCAACTTGCCCAAGGTTATATTCTTTGTTGCAGAATTGGAATTTGAACCCAGACTGTCTGGCCCCATGGCCCTATGCTTTCAAACCACTGTGTTTGTGAATTTTAATATATAGAAGTTAGTATATATATTGCGAATGGGAGGATTATCTACAATATTCTCTGTGGTGCCTATTACATGTAAACATTTTACTAACAACTAGCCAGGAGTTGAAAATCACTGAAGTTGACAAATTGGTTATTTTTAAGAGAAAAAAAAATTCAGCTAGGCACCCATAGTACAGTGGTTACGGCGCCAGCTACATGCACTGAGGCTGGCGAGTTATGACCCAGCTTGGGCCAGCTAAACAACAACGACAACTGCAACAAAAAAATAGCCGAGCATTGTGGTGGCGCCTGTAGTCCCAACTACTTGGGAGGCTGAGGTAAGAGAATTGGTTAAGCACAAGAGTTTGAGGTTGCTGTGAGGTCACAGACTCTACTGAGGGCAACATAATGAGATGCTGTCTCAAAAAATAATAATAATCACAATACAGTAATATATTTAAGGTTTGTTATTCTTCTCTTGCACTTAAAAAATTTTCCTACACTACTGGTGGGAATGCCCACTAATACGTTCCTTCTGGAAGGATGTTTGGAGAACACTTAGAGACCTAAAAATAGACCTGCCATTTGATCCTATAATTACTTTACTAGGTTTATACCCAGAAGACCAAAAGTCACAATATAACAAAGACATCTGTACCAGAATGTTTATTGTAGCCCAATTCATAATTGCTAAGTCATGGAAGAAGCCCAAGTGCCCATCGACCCACGAATGGACTAGCAAA